>ML795650.1:107730-131009 GCA_009831015.1 Picea engelmannii
CATGATATTTACCTGCAATATGCCAAGATAACAAGGCATGTTAAAATATTAATGTCAAATTTGACAATGGTGTTGGCCAGTTGTTTTGCAATACTGCCATTTTGGTTTATGGTTTTTCTATATGCCTCTCTTATACATAAAAATCCATACTTTGTGATGTTGTATGAAGCAAGTCAATGTTATGGTGCATCATTCTTGTTCCAATGTGTGTTGATCTTGATAGTGTGTGTTCACTTTTCTAACATGGCTTCAGAATTTCAGAAATATGCTTGGAGCTAAGAAGAACCATTTTGACATTAAGAGGGAATTTGTTGAACTAATTCCAAATTGACATTAAGAATGAATGTTAAATATTAATGTCAATTTGACAATGGTGTGACCTAGTTGTTTTGAAATACTGTCATTTTTGGCCTATGGTTTCATTATATGATTCTCTTCTATACAAGATACCCTACATTATAATGGTGCATAATTCTTGTTCAGTTGTGTATTGATCTCAACTGTGTGTGCTTGATTTTATAAGAAGGCATTCATAGCAATTAAAATTATAAATGGATTAACAGTATGAAGTGGAGGGGATGCTCAAGAATTCAGGCAACTAATGCCAAGAAAAATAGAAGATGTCAAAGAGGGACAACCAAAAAGTTACAATTGCATTCCTTAAATCAACCAGCCATTGGCTAACAAAATGTCAAAATTTCCACTATATGAGGAGAAAGATCATGTTATTACCCTTCTCTGCACGAACAGGATGTCCCAGGATCCTTTAGGCGCACTCCACTAATGACACCTATTATCCTTGATTGTTGAAAACACCATGCAAACACTGTTTCCTGTAGTAGACTATTATTTATGCCTTTTCCGTCTCAAACACTCACCATGCACAACTTGTCTAGGGTTTCCTTCAATTCTTTGCTTCCTTCTGGAGTATTCTAATCCCGTCAGAGGTCACATTAGAGGTTCATACCTCGAAAATCTACCATAATATCAACAGTTTACATGTGCAATCATGCTACAGGGATCTTGCCTGTTACTTGAGTGCACTTATTTTGAATTTTGTTTTCACTTAAGGCACGCATTATTTTTGTTTCATTCATTTAAACAATACTGTAATTTGGTTAATAAATATGATCTCAACCTTCATAATATAATTTGTAAATTTACCATTGTTCTTGAGTGCTTTCAGGCACTTTGAGGGCAACATAGTGTGGTGGCATAACTCTGATTTATACTCAGGTTTTTTATCTACTCGCCCAGGTGATGGTACCAATTTAGTATTTTATATTAATGTGTTTCATAAATCATTTGGTTTTTCTTAGCGAGAAGAATATACAAACCCAAAAGCCACTTATGTGGTTGTCTTAAAAATTGAGAAGAATATGAATGAAGCGAAGAGGCTTTGTTCAAACTCCTCCCACCTCTTTGATCCACACAGAAAATCAATATCTGACCCTATGAAGAATGAGCACAATGAAACAGGTGAAACTCCTACCATGTTCATGGATTTATTGGAGGATTTAAGTAACAAGATGATATGAATTGAGAAAAAACTACAAAATCAGTAGGTTGCCCATGTAAATCAGCGTACTTTCCCACCGAGAGAAATCCTTTTCAGCAGGAAAGGAAAGTGGAAACTCAAATCCTTCCCATACCAATCTCCAGCAATGATTTCATGGGGGTATCCTCTTCTGATTTCTATTGCAGAGCATGTGAATTGCCCCATCATGAAGAGACATGTTGGGTATTTGTTCAAACAACCCACTTATTTTTTCACGGCAGTCTAAAAGAAGCATTTGAGCAACCAGAAGATTCACTAAATATGTTGTCCGTGGTTGAATAAGACGACTTTCCATAGGTTCATCAAGTCTTTAACTAGAACAAGAGAAATCAAACTAGGGTTTTTCATCCAAGAGACAATCTTCCTCATGATTTGATGTTGACCCCACACTCTAATTTGGTTATCATTTTGAATATCATCCTCAGTTTTCTTTTCCTTTCAATCATGATCCAGTTGAATTGAGGATGATGGATGTGTCTCAGAAAGTAATTCAGAGAAATTTGGGTTTTCCCCATTCTTCTTATTCACTCCTCATTCATTTAGAGTTTTCATTCATCCCCATGAGCTAGTTAGGAGGAAACAACATCATATCTCAAAGACAAGCACCCTAATTAGTATTTTCCAGTAGGTTTGGATCTTAAAACAGTGAGTTTCCTTTGTAATCTCATCTAGTGGATAAATAACATAAAAAAGCAGTGGTATGCTGGAGGTATTGCACCCTAATAGGATATTACCACCTATTATTGCATATATTTCTGGAAAACCACCAAGATGGTGAGAGAAGGAGCACTGTGGTGGCCTTCAACTAGTATATTGTGGACATAACAGTGAGTAAAATAGTAAAGGAGTGCTTCCCTTGACCTTTATTTGGTTTATACTATCTAGCCTGTGCATGGTGAGTGTTTGAGACAGAAAAGGTAGAAATAGCAGTCTACTACAGGAAATAGTGTTTGTATGGTGTTTTCAACAGTCAAGGATAGCAGGTGTCATTAGTGGAGTGCACCTAAAGGAGCCTGGGACATCATTTTTATGTTCTTTGCTTCTATCTTTCTTTCCTTTGTCCTTTTTCGTTTCTTCCTTTTTAACATCTTTACTCCCTTTATCCATTATTTATTTCTTCTCTTCCCTTTCCACATCTTTCTCTTTAGATGTTTTCTTGTCCTTAACATTGCCTTCCACATGTTTTCCAAATTTCCTTGCCTTTTCTTCTAGAATTGCTTATGTGTTTTCTGGAATATTCTTTTGCATCTCTATTTTCTTTGAAGGAGATTTATCAAATTTTGAATCTTGTTCTTCACCAATATGAACAATAGATTGTTTCATTTTAGTCTCATCTTTCTGCTGGTATCTCTCTGCCATGTGGTCTTGTAAAGGAATTTAAACATGTTAATATATAGTGGTAACATCTTGAAAATACATGGAGAAAAAAAATTGTCAAATACCTTTGATTGGAAACAGAAACATGGAGCTAATCCCCAACATGGAAATCTCTTATAACAACTCATATAAAACAGGCAATGGAGACACAAATCAAAATAGAGATCACTTTCTTGAGTTAAAATCCATCTGGCATCAATGCATATTACATATCATTCAAGCAACATCATGACAGTAGAAACGAGGCTTGCATGCTTGCAAAGATTATTTTTCCTATCATTATTATTATTCATAATTAGCACAAATTGTTTCAAGTTCCCACCCAAAGTATAAATAAGATATGATATTATTCAGAAAGACTTTTTTTTTTCGAAAATCAATTTGCATTCTCTTCAATGCAGTCAAATCAAGAGATATGATAGTTTTAATAACAGGCATATGAAGTTGAAGATCAATACAACAATATACTTGGATAAGGATGAATGGAATCTCCAAGAACTCATGTGGGAATGAGAGGAAAACAAAGGAAAAGGTGAATCTAATGAATACTTCAACACAAGTGCATGGGGATAAGGTCATGTTCAACAGGGTATATGTATTATGGAGTAGATAATTCTTCATATTTTTCACATAGGAAACAACAATATCTGTCCATTTTTATCCCATAATTGTTTGATAGGGGTCAACTTGGACTAGAAGATTGAGACATTCAGTTTTCATTTATGCCCTTTCATCTTTCCTCAATTGATTGCCATAACAATGCTAAAGGACTGATAAGCATGTCATTTTTATAAATATGATGAGAGATGTGAAACAATCCATATTATGCCAATTATATTGTTCAGATATAATAACAATTGCTTTTGAACATCAGGTTCTATAACAACCACATTAAATTGGAGATCACATATAATGCAATCCATCTATCAATGCTTGTTAACTAATTAGGAATGTCACCCAGCCTTTACCTAGTTGCACTGCATTATGATAACAAGATATCTTGCATTCCTTTTCAACTACCAAGGAGTCACACAAATGCTCCACTTGGTTGGTCCTGCATTTTTACAGGATATTTCAGTCTCCTGCATTCTAATTTGTTTATGGATTAGCTGGAAATTAGCTCATTGTCATTCCACAATGTGATAACAGTAATAGTCCTCATTGCTCTAGATGTCAAATTATCATTTAACACCAGATTTCTACTTCTAGAATTGTGTATATTATTAAGAATAATGTGACTTATGATACCTTAGAACTTACAGTTAAACCCATTCCTTAAATTTATTCTTTAGTCCATTTGTTTCCTTTCGAAATTTTTACTTCTTTTGGAAAACACATCATATATATTGTATTTAGGTTTGACTACTTGACAATGCAAGTATACATCAATAATTTCTCATGTTGTTAAAAAAATTTGACATTCTTTTGTGATTTAACTTTGGTTCTGTAGGAACCGTTGAAATGATTTGAGTTTTCCTTCTGTGGTGGTATCATTATTTGGGTATCTGGGGTGAATGACTGGATGATAGTGGATTGTAGTTGACAAGAATCCTTGATTTTATGCTTAACGATTTAAAAATAGTTGAACATTTTTGTTTCACTTGGTAACTAGAAAAATATCTAAAGCTGCATGACAAAATTTCCATGGTATCCAAATTATCCTATATATATAAGAATTTTTGCTTCCTTTAAATTTCACTGAAGTAATTAGCTCACCGGCATTTTATTATGTTAGTTGGAAGAAGATATTGCTCAAATATGGTCCTAGTTTATATGTCAGAGGTTTGTCTGTCTCTCTTTATTGTCAGTGACATTTTAGTGTTGTTTTCTCAGGAGCAAATGATGTTTCTATGCTCCAGATGGCAGATGTTGGAGTAGGAATAAGTGGCCAAGAAGGCAGGCAAGCTGTAATGGCATCAGATTTTGCTATGGGACAATTTAGATTTCTGAAACGATTATTGTTAGTGCATGGTCACTGGAACTATCATCGCATGAGCTATATGATTTTGTACAACTTTTACAGAAATGTTGTATATGTCTTGATGCTTTTATGGTGAGTATTACACCACAGATGACTCTAAGGGTTCAATCAAGTCGTTCAAGTAGTGTGAAACTTGTTTATTTTTGCTTCTGTAACTATTTTTTGGTGTTCATTGGTTTAGGGATTCGCAAAAGCTTCATGGTTCATCTGAGTGTTTCTTTATTGTCCTAGAATAGTAAGCTTTTCCTTTAGCCTCTCATGGCATTGTTTAGTAGACTAATCAATAGTTTGAATGCAGGATTATATTATTTTGAAAGATTTTTTATTAGTTTGTAACCTAGTTTCCAATTTCTGTCCCCCAACCATAAATTTGGCCAAATTTCCTGAACTTCACTCCATCTGTATAAAACTAGAGATTTATTCCAAAGGAAGACTAGAAGTCAAAGGTTGTTAGCTATTTCCAATGGTCATTGATTATGCAATCAATAGTTGTTGACCATTCATCCTGCTCAAGAATAAAAGGAAAAAAGAAAAGATAGAGAAAAATTGAAGATACCCCAGAAAACTGGTTTATTCTTCACTGGCATGAGCTCTTGATTTTGATTCTCATCTTGTTAGACTCCAGCCCAAACATAGCTTCCAACTTCATGTTAGTGTTCTTTTCCCATACAAGCAACTATTGTTAGTTGTAAGCTTAAGTAGCATCCCTAACTGCCCAAACAATTATCTTTTGCTAACGTTGGGCCTCTTCCATTGTTATATATAGAGGGCATCCTCTTGTATTGTATAATATAGATAATAGATATACAGATTTATTCTTCTATTGCAGTTTGGTTCTATGGAATCTAGGATCATTTACGATCCGGTTTAGATCCAGATTTCTACATGATATCGGAGCAAGCACTACCTACCCTACTTGCTTGTGTGCAATGCTTCCTTGGGTGATTCTTTATGCTTCACTGTTTTGTTCAAAATCAACTATTTTTTTAAGAATAAGCCTCGTATCGAGCACTGATTCCTAGTTTGACTCAACAGTTGCAATGGCAAGTGACCCATGCACTTTGATGAGATGGATTGGCTGCTTGGAATCCATAAGGACACCCATTTTTTTTATTTTTTTTTTATTGTACATGAGTACCCGATCATGTCTTTTGAGTCGGGACTCATTTCAGAAGATTTGTTTCTTTCCTTGAGAAGTTTGAAATTTTTTGTTTGGATTTCTACATGGATCTTTGATGGTGCTGATAGCTTGGGGTTACCTAGCCTTAGAGTTTTGTCCATACTTCCTTTTTGGACCTTTGAACATTTTCATGCCTCAATGATCGTTTGATTGTTGATGGTGATTGTCTATATTAGAAGCCTTTGTTTTGGTTTCTCACTAACACCTATTTTTCTGAAGAATTTATTTGGTGGTTGTTGGTGTTCCTTGTCAACTACCAAGGAGTCACACAAATGCTCCACTTAGTTGGTCCTGCATTTTTACAGGATATTTCAGTCCCCTGCATTCTAGATTGTTTATGGATTAGCTGGAAATTAGCTCCTTGTCATTCCACAATGCGATAACAGTAATAGTCCTCATTGCTCTAGATGCCAAATTATCATTTAACACCGGATTTATGCTTCTAGAATTGTGTATATTATTAAGAATAATGTGACTTATGATAACTTAGAACTTACAGTTAAACCCATTCCTTAAATTTATTCTTTAGTCCATTTGTTTCCTTTCGAACTTTTTACTTCTTTTGGAAAACACATCCTATATATATTGTATTTAGGTTTGACTACTTGACAATGCAAGTATACATCAATAATGATACATCATGGAACCCAAGGTTTATCACATAATTCCCCCTTTCCTAAATAAGCAAGGAGAGCTATCATGTCTGGTTTGGCTTTGATCTCAAGAGTAACGTTATCTTTCCTAAAAATGTTGATCCTGGCTGAGATCTACATTGCCAACTCTAATATAAAACATCAACCAAATTGAATGGGATAGTCACCTCATGAAAGGTAGCAAGACACTACCATTTCCATAAGAAAGGAGATGCAAGACAGTCAGATCATGTCCCACATACTCCTTCCTACTTGTCAGATCATCCATTTATCCCAAAAATGGACCTCTTTAAAATAAAGGTAGAGGGTGTCATACTCAAAAGAAACCTTAAAAAGGTTTGACAACCTTACATTTTAATAAAACATGCCTAAACCTTCAGGTTAGTGGCATAATACATAACATCCATTTGTAAGGATAGTGTGATGCATCCTATCCTTAATTGCTAAAATATTATGAAGAACAAACCACCCAAGTACTCGAGACATAGTATAGGAGTGGGACTTCCAAATGCCTTGACAGTGCGGGAGCAATCTTGCTTTATTATCCTAATTGTTCCACTTCTTGTTAATACAATCTATAATGGGATATGTTGGTTAAATCTTAGATAAATCTCCTTAGTTATATAATCCATAAATGGATTCCAATAAGACCATTTCAGTTCTCATCAAATAGGTCTATGAGCATCCAAATTTATCTTAAACAAACCATCCTCGGGAATAATCTGACAAATTGCAGTGAAAGAAGGCATGTCCACAACCTAGAGCCTTTGAGACCAATTACAAGTTGTCTGAAGGTAGCCATTTACTTGATTCCTTGTCCCACAAATCTTCCCATGTGTGAAACCCTTTCCTTGCCTGTGATTTTCCAACAAACGAAGGAATTAAGCCAACATATTAAAGGAAATTCATGTGGTTAATTAGAGCATGTTATTAACAACCTAAATATGCCTTGAACCCTCTTGATTGTTGAACTTAAATCCACATCCCAATTGGGTTAACCATCCTATTTGAACCCTCTTGATTTTTTAACTTAACAGTATGAAGTGGAAGGGATGCTCAAGAATTCAGGCAACTAATGCCAAGCAAAATCAAAGATGTCAAAGAGGGACAGCCAACAAGTTACAATCACATTCCTTAAATCAACCAGCCATTGGCTAAAAAAATGTCAAAATTTTCACTATATGAGGAGAAAGATCATGTTATTACCCTTCTCTGCACGGGCTTGACCAACATCACAAATGTGATTAGTCAGTTGAGAAAGCGTCATATTTTATGAGGCAACTTTCTCTCCGAGAATCACCTACACCCACAATTTCATTGATGCAAACTGAATGAGTTGTTAAGGAATCCAAGCATTGCAGAAGAGCAAGAGGGATCCTTATCCAAACATGTTCCAAGTTAGAACACAATTTTACCATATTTGGATGTGATTGAAAAGAACACTCCATAGCAACATGTGATGCCTCTTTCCCCATAATTCGTATGAAGAAATAATACTGACAAAGTATTGCAAAAAAGGAGAACAAATCGAGCATCAATATGGCGTGTTCTGGGGACCCATGGATTGGCAGTTTGTTGAAAATCGAATTCTAAAGTATAAAAGGAAGCAGTTTTGTTTAGGAGTTACCTTCCCAACTGACAGAGCATCAAGACAAATATTACCAATGAGTTGGGAACTGAACTGCACAGAATCTGCTTGTTCTTAGTCAAATTGATCAGCCAGATTGAATGACAAATCCATAAGTATTCTGATTAGAAGTGTTCTTTTCTTATCTTTTTTTGCTTCTTATAGTATACATAAAAGTACATATTACATCAGTATGATTCAGGTCCCTTACTCAGGACAGATGAGAAAAAGCGTCTGATTGCAAAGAAATATATGGACCTCTTGTATCTTTCCTAAGAATCTTAAAATTGGCCTTAACTATGACAGATAATTCTGAAAATTTGTGGTCTGATCTGAAGTTTTTGCTTTGATATTTTCAAACCATATTGTTTCTTTCAACCAACATAAGTGATCCCTAGTAAGTCTATCTTACCTTACTAGGGTCCAAATTATAACCTGGAGGATTTTAGTATGAAACACTTTATCAGTAGTGGCTAATGTGCTACTTTTATATCTCAAGCAACAGTTCTAATAACTATGCTTGAAGTGGCAACCTTTATCCTATGATTAATCTTTGAAGTTTTAATAAGGCATACCTTGCATACAGTATCAAAGCCAACATTTGTTTGTACAAATTCATTCTTTAAATCACCTTCAAGTGTGATAAGAACACCAACAACCTAGAAAGTGGATAAGTAACAGAATTTAATGATAGGAATCGAATAAATTAGGACATACATAGTACACAAAAAAAAATCATTCAGTTATAGAATACTCCCTTACAGTTGTTTGACATTTTCTAGACTTAAAGTACTTAGCCAGTCGAGCTGCATCTGTGTTTGTGCTGCAACCTTCCGATAGTGATGGTTAGTTAAATGCATCTTGCTGGTCTTTGTCAGAAAATATTTCCATGAGTTAATAAGTTCTTCAAATATCTTAAGCCCTAGAAACAATCCAAAAGGAAAATAAGCTTTGTCATTTGACTTGCCTCCAAAAAAAACTAGCCCATCCAGTTTCAATGTTATACAGGAGCTTCTAGCCTCTTCCATGTGCTGGAAATCATGTATTTTCTTTGATGACTACTCCAGAAGATCACTTCCTCCTATCAACATCAAATTCATCAGTGACAAGGTTTCATAACATTGCAATCAAGAAAACCGGAACTATGAAAAATCCTATATCAGAAGAATAAAAAATGCCAATATTTTTTTCACATACAAAACCCAATATTTGGCCACAGTAGGATCCAAACGCCCAGGACATGTCACTCAAGGGATTCCCGGGTAGATGAGAAAATTGAATCTGGGCCAGTGGAGGTAAACTTCCATCATTTTACCGCTGAACCAAAGCCCAACCAATGAAAATGCCAATATTATGCTCTATTTTTTGGCCAAAAACATTTTTAAAATCTAGTTCATTGCTACAAAGGGGTTTTTTCTGGAAGAAAATATTAATTTCAAGGAACCTAAAATGTTATTAAATGAAGTGAGGAAAGGAAGTTTCATCTCAAAAACTACAAGTGATAAATGATAGACACTAATAGTTGAGGATCATATCCCATTAATGTATTTGATTTTAGATACTTCATCTATTCAATCATCATAGACAACTCAAACAAAACACATGGATCTGATCTCAACTCCTTTACTTTTTTTTAGTGCGGAAATGTACCTTGATTGCGGTAGCTTTTCAACATGTCATCTGTCACTACCAAGGTGTTCTATGAACATAGACCTTTAGTCCCACCTGTTTCGCAACTTTCTAGTGTTCAAACCAAATTCAAAAGAAGGAATTGTGCCAGTATTTGCAAAATCCACTCAAGCTTCAATTTACTAAACAGTAAAATCTGAAGGCTTTTGTGCTTACCCACAAATCCAGAGAGGATACTCTTGTTGTTGTGTGCTTTCAAATCATCAAATCACATTGTGGGCACCTGGTGATTCAACTTCCATGCCAAAAACCACTCCAACCTTGCCACCATATATTCCAAATACAAACAATTCCAATTCATGTTCTGCCACCTTTGGAGGTCTACTATCCTAGAAGATTAAAAAGAACCAGTCCATGTTCAAAGAATCACAAGGTCATTTTTGCATGCTATGTTCCATAGAGGAAAATGTAAATCTTTCTTCGCTATTTTTCTACAGAAGTTATTATTTCAGTATGCTATGGGAACAAGCCCTTGATACATGCTTTTGATGACATATAATATTCTCATGTCTACAGGGAGAACAATATGGAAGAAAATGCCTTGTCTAAAAAAAATTTGATTGTGGATGAAGGGACCTGGGAGATACTGGAAGAACAGGCTAGTATTCTTCAGCCAATCACAAGAAAACCCCTTCATGTTATTTCATTATGTTTCTTATTTCTAGTTTTATCGGAACTTCTTTAGGAATGATGTTTTGAGTCGTTGCCAGTACCATAAAAGTTAAAACTAGAGGAAAATACCTCTGAATCATTTCCATCCAGTGATAGAAGAATTTGATGGGTGCTTATGCTTCCCAATGAATGCATGTTAGGGCTATCAATGGATGACTCCTCCCATAGATAGAACCACACTTTACTTTTACCCTCCATGCCACGGTGGTGCCTTCCTTTTCCTATCGGTGGAAATCAACCATGATAAACATTATGAATAGCAGATTGCTTACATAAAGAGAAGAGTATCTGACTAAACTGCTTCATCTTCGCTACTTCTACTAGTTCCGATCCAGAATAAGTAATAGTAGTTCCAATCGAGCATAATGGCTATTTACGAGCGAATGATTCATTTTTGGATCCCCAAGAACTAGCGGGAGATGGCAATGGAGGCAAAAAACCTTTGAATCATTTCCATTACTAGAAAATGGGGATGAAAAACCTCTGAATCATTATCATTACCACAAAATTGAGGTGAATGGGAGGATCTGGTTTGAATTTTAAGGGGCGAAAATTGATTTCCATGCTCTTCCCTCACAAATATATGTGGGCTAAGGGTTATATATATATATATATATATATATATATATATATATATATATTTGAAAACAAATTTGGGGCTATATATAGGTAAACCAAAAAAACCTCTCTATGTAAACAATTCGCCCAACCAAAATTCCAAACCTCTTAATTTTTCCCATCTCCGAAATTTCACCCCTAAAATCACCTATGCTTCACAGCAAGAGTAAAGGCTGAGACCTTTGAAGCGTTTGATGTCTTCCAAGTTTAGGAAGGACTGCAAGCTCAGGAGGGCGCACAACTATCGTTAGATCAGCTGGGGAGGATGAGATCTGGACCATTGAATCTATGTCCAGGTAAGTAGGATGAGAGTGCGCAGGAGAAAGAGATATGGGTCGTCAGATCTGGGCGCATGGACCGATAGCCATCAGATCCAGGAGAAGCTGCATGAGGTTTAACCCACGTATGAGAAGAGGGGAATGAAAGGGCCTATTTCAGCTATCGGGAGATACAAAGGGCAAGATTCGGGACTCTTGACCCACAAAATCCTGAAAGGATCGTGACCATCCAACAGGAGGACACGTGGTGATTGGTCGATGTTTCGGGGAAATTCCCGAAAGGAGGATTTCGACATTTTGACTACCGGGAATGCAAAGGGTAAGAGTTCAGAACTCTTCACCTGTGAAATCTCAAAAAGACACAAGCAGTCGGATTAGGAGAGGCTATGAGCCATTGATCCCAGCTTTGGAGCTGAAGACTGGTGTTTCGATGATCGGTACTTCAGTATTTCGGATACCGGGAGCTCGAAGGGGAGGGAGTTGTTGCAACCAGGATCATGAAGTCTTGAAACACGAAAACCTGAAAACAGATGGGGGAGTAGTGTGGTCACAGAACAGGGTCACACATTTCGACATTTCAGGATTCGGATTTTCACCATCTTGAGGACAATAAATCGGATACTTCGTCGTTGCAAACCCTGAAGTCCCAAAAGCGACATATTGTTGGAGTGGAACTATGGTCATACATTTTAGTAGTTAAGGGTTCGACTTTCCAGAAGTTCTGAGGGCAAGGATCCGGGGCGCTTGGTGTTAGAAATCCTGAAATCGCGAAATGCGACATGCCGTGGAGAAGGAACTTCAGATTCGTGAAAACATCAGGACCGTCGATCAGGAGGGACACGTGGAAGGTGGTCAGGATTTCGGGAAAAGGCCTGAAAGATTTTAGTCCCAGAAGAAGCGGTTATTTCGGCATTTCAGGAACCGGAAGTTCGAAAGATAGAGGACAGGAGGAGCCTTACCTCGCGATTCCCCGAATCGCGAAAACCTGAAGGGGTATTTGCCAGGACATTTCGACATTTTGACAATCAGAGATTTGAATGACAGAGTACAGAAGGGAGAAAGCTCGCTTCGTGATTCCCCGAATTGTGAAAATCCGGTGGCATATTATCGTGGGCCATCATTTCGGCATTTTGGGTATCGGGTACTTGAGAGGCTAGGAGTCGGGAGCCTGTGAGTCCTGACTCGTGAAACCACGAAACGTGAAGACCTGAAAGGCTAAGGGAGGAGCCAGCTGAGGCGTTGTTCCTTTTCGACATTTCGGAGATCGGAAGTCCAAGAGGACAAGGAGCTGGGGAGAATTCGCTCACAGGAGTCCCGAAACCCCGAAAAACCCGAAAGGTATGTTGGGTTAGAACAAACAGAAGAGTGCTAAGGAAAAAGGGCGCACACACAGATTTTGTGGAAGGCCTATGCTAGAGGAGAAAAGGGGGACCTGTGGATTTGTTCGAAGGGTTCTAGCAATAGCCCAAACAGCTAATTCGGCTCAGAAGAAGAACGATCCAGAGACCGGGAGGTTGGTGGACCCTACTGAGGTAGGGGGGGTCTGTATCACATTATGACGATGGGGCTATGTTTGACACATTTCGAGGATGAAACTTTGTTTGAAAAATTGTGACATTAATATGATTATCAAACTAGAAACAACCACTTTATAAAACTGGTTGATATACGTCGATCGACATCATTTTCCACCATTCCAAATTAATGGTATCGATCGACGTATATCAACCACTTTTGTAAAGTGGTTGTTGCTAGTTGACAACCGACATGCCTTGTGGAAGACGATTAATATATTAATTAATTATAATGTATAATAATAATGTATTAATGTATATCAACTGATGGTCTATTAATGTATCAATAAATTGATACATCATTAATTAATGCACTATTAAAGTATTAATACACTAATAAAGTTATACATTAATAATTCATTAAATACATCAATAAAAATATTAAATATAATAACACATTAAATAAGTTAAATGCATTTATAAATATATTACCAAAGTAATAATACATAAATAAAATAATACATTAATAAAATAGTAATACATTGACCTCAATGTATTTAATAATACATTATTATGTAATGTATAAATTAAAGTACTAATACATTAATGTATAATGTAATATACTAAACTATTAATATATTAATAATGCATTAATAAATTAAAGTATACATTGAGTCATTGATTAATATATTAATAAAGAAATGTTATATTAATGATATTTTAATAATAAAATGTATTAATTAATTAAAACATTTTGAATTAATACATTGGTAAAATATTAATACACTAATAAAGTAATACCTTAATAATATATTAAATACATAGATAAATACATTATTAAAGTAATACATTAATAAAGTAGCAATAAATTGAACTTAATGTATTTAGTAAAACATTATTAAAGTATTAATACATTAACAATACATTATTACATTACTATAATGTATAAATTAAAGCATTAATGCATTAATGCATAATGTGACATAATAAAGTAGTCATATTTTATTAATTAATAAATTGATATTAATACATTAATAATAAATTATCAAGGTAATAAAACCTTAATAATTAATAATAATAATAATAATAATAATCTATTTTTAAGGTCAACATACCCTACCCCTCTAGATTTGAACTTGTGACCTCTTAAGAGGAAACAAATTATTCAAGTAGTAACATATTAATAAATTTATTGAAGATGATAAAGTATTAATGCATTAATGCGTAATGTAACATATTAAAGTATTCGTATTTTATTAATTAATAAATTGATAAAATATTAATACATTAATAATAAATTATCAAAGTAATAAAACCTTAATAAGTACATTATTAAAGTAGTAATATATTAATACATTTATTGAAGACGGATATGATTCACTATGATCATTTTTTCATATGGTCATGACTATGAATGACATAAATACATTAATGTATACTATAATATATTAATTTATTTAATTAATAAATTGATACAATTTTAGTAAATACATTACTAAAATATTAATACATTATTAGAGTAATGTAATGTATAAATCGATTAATACTTTTATACAATATTAATTAATACATTGTTAAAATATTAATACACTAATAAATTAATACATTAATATTACATTATTAGAGTAATAATAAAAAAATACATTAAATCCATTAATAAATACATAACTAAAACATTAATATAGTATTAATATAGTGGTAAAGTAATACATTAATTTATAATGTAACATATTAAATTATTAGTATATTAATAATATATTATTAAAGTAATAACACATTAATACATACAATATTGAAGTATCAATACATTATTAAGGTAGATAATAGATTAATAATACATTAATAAATAGGTAGACCTTGGTTGACTTTGGGAAGGAAAGGTTCACTATTGGTGATCGTGGTTGTCCTTCACCATGGTTGAATGTAGTTGACGATGACCATGGTTGACTATCGTTGACCTTGTGAATCTGGTTATGCTGGGATATGTTGATTATCTTTAACCAAATTTTACTATGGCACTACAACATTGCAATGTTGATCATGTTTTTTTCATCACATTGTGAAATCACATGGCATCGTAAGGTTATAGTAATCAAATTATGATGAAGGGTTTTTGTTTGTCACATTATGGTGTTGGAAGAGGTTTGTGATGGTCTAAGAGTGGGTTATGTTCTTCGCATAGCGATGTCGAGAAATGTTCATCTCATTGAAATCTTGGTCTATGTTTTTCACATTGTGGCATTGGATTGTGTATATCACATTGCGACAATGGGATGTGTTCGCCCCATTGCAACGTTTAGAAATTTCTTTCACAATGTGACATCAAAATATAAGCATCACATTGCAATGCAAGGATATGTTCATCACATTACAATGATAAGGCTATGCTCGTCACATTGGAACGTCTGTTTATGTTCATCACATTGTGACGACATCGAAATGTTTGTCACATTGCAACGTCTGTATATGTTCATCACATTGAAACGTTCGTATATGTTAGTATTTGAGACTATGGTTGATCGTGGTTGTTCTTCACCATGGTTGATTATGATTGACAATGACCATGGTTGCCTATGGTTGGTTTTATTTATTATGGTTGACCATTCCCATGGTTGACCTTCATTGACCATATGGATCTGATTACAATGGGCTATGTTGATTATGTTAAACCAAAATTTACTATGGAACTACTACATTGAAATGTTGATAACATTTGGTTCATCACATTATGACTTCACATGATATCCTAAGGTTGTAGTAATCGAATTACGTTGAAGGTTTTTTTTTTTGTCACATTACCGTGTTGGAATAGGTTTATCATAGCCCGAAAATTGGTTATGCTCATCCCATAGTGACGTCGGGAAATGTTTGTCTCATTGAAATGTTGGTCTATGTTTGTCAGATTGTGACATTGGGTTGTGTACATGACATTGCGACAATGGGATGTGTTCATCCCATTGCAACAATTAAAAATGCCTTTCAAAATGCGATGTCAGAATATGGGCATCACATTGCAATGAAAGGATATGTTCGACACATTACAACAAGAGGGATATCTTCATCACATTACAACATCCATTTGTGTTTGTCACATTGCGACGAAAATGATATGTTCATCACATTGGAATGTCCATATATGTTCGTCACATTGAGAAGCCCATTTATGTTCATCATTGAGACTATGGTTGATTATATTTTTCATTCACCTTGGTTGAATGTAGTTGACCATGACCATGGTTGACTATGGTTGGCCAGGGTTTATTATGGTTGATCATGCCCATGGATGACCTTTTTTGACAACGTGGATCTGATTATGGTGTTCTATGTTGATTATATTTAACCAAATTTTACTATGAAACTACTGCATTGAAATGTCGATCATGTTTTTTTCATCACAATGTGATGTCACATGACATCGTAAGGTTATAGTAATCAAATTACGACAAAGGGTTTTTGTTTGTCACATTATGGTGTTGGAATAGGTTTGTCACAAACCGATAATGGGGTTTGCTCATCACATAAAAATGTTGGGAAATATTCATCTCATTGCAATGTTGGTATATGTTTGTCACATTGTGACATTGGGTGGTGTACATCACAATGTGACAATGTGATGTGTTCATCCCATTGCAACATTTGGAATTTTTTTTCGCAATGCAACACCATAATATGAGCATCACATTGCAACGCATGGATACGTTCGTCACATTACAAGGATAGGGCTATGTTCATCACATTGCAACGTCTATTTATGTTCGTCACATTGTGACATCAAGGATATGTTCGTCACATTGACATACATAAATGTTCATCACATTATGATGACAGGGATATGTTCATCACAATGCAACATCTGTATATGTTCATCACATTGAGATGTCTGTATATGTTCGTCACATTGTGACGTTACTATGTTTGGTAGATTGCAATGTTACTATATTCGACACACAGTGGCCTTTGGAAATGTTTGTTTCATTGTGAATTTAAACTATGTTTGATAGATTGGTAGATTGAAACATTACTATGTTCAACACATTGCGCGATGTTACTATGTTTGGTAGATTTCAACGTTACTGTATTCGACACATTGCGACATTTGGAAATGTTTGTCACATTGCGATGTCAGTATATGTGCATCACATTACAACATGAGGAAATTTTCATCACATTGTGATGCCAAGATGATGTGTGACACATTGCAAAAGTTGTTTATGTTCATCACATTGAGACGTTACTATCCGCATTGTGATGACATGCATATGCTTGTCACAATGTGACATCCATTTATGTTCATCACATTGTGGCATTACTATGTTCAGTTGATTGCAATGTTACTATGTTCGTCACTATGCGACGTTACTTTGTTTGACATATTTTGACATTATTATGTTCATGTATATGTTCGTCACATTACGACATTAGTATGTTTTGTAAATTGCAATGTTACTATATTTGACACATTGTGACGTTTGGAAATGTTTGTCACATTGAGACGTCGCTATATGTGTGTCACATTGCAATGTGAGGAAATGTTTGTCACATTGTGATGACAAGGCGATTTGTGACACATTGCAATGTCTGTTTAAGAACGTCACATTGTGATGTTACTATCCACATTGCCACGACATGCCTATTTCATCACATTGTGATGTCAGTTTATGTTCATCACATTGTGACATTACTATGTTCAACTGATTGTAAAATTATTATGTTCGACATATTGCAACGTTACTATGTTTTTCATTGTGCGACGTTACTATGTTCAACATGTTTCAACATTACTGTGGTCGTCACATTGTAATGTCCAATTTTGTTCATCACATTATAACATTGGAGCATGTTCGTTTCATGACAAGGTTGGTTTTTGTTCAACACATTACGAAAATGATGTTTTGGCGAAGCTTTTATAAAAAAATCAAATTAAGTGTTTCCTTTCTGAAAAAGATAGGAAATTTGAACCAACTTGATATATTACATATAAGGAAACTTAGAATCATACGTTTTCTAAGGACATTGATAGAATATGATCTTGAAGTGTAAAATATATCCCTTCCAAATAACAATATAAAAAATTAAAGTATGCATTTATGCGTTTTGATTTTTTGTGTTGCAAATTGTGATTGTCGAAAAAAAGCAAAGGGAGGGGTTAAAAGCAATTATGATGTATAGTAGTAAAATATTTAATTGAAATCCATTTATGAGTATTGTGATAGATTTAGTAAATAGATTCATACAACTAATATGCTTTCATACAAATAACTTATTCATACAAAGGTGACAGATCCTTTCATGCCATGGTGTTTTATACATTTAGTTTAAAATATAAAATATTGGACCTTTTTCTTGATATAATATATTGTTATTAGACATATGATTTACATTGAACACTTTTTCTTTAAAAAAAAATATAATTATTTAATATCTTTATTTTTTTAATTTAATATTTTATTTATTTGATGTAGTTTTTATTATTATTGTCTCAAATTTTTTCAATTACTTATATTTATATTTTATGTGTAAGTGTTTTGAGGACTATTTTAAATAATTTAATTTCAATTAAAAAATAATGAGATTTTGTATGTTAGTATTTTTATTATTATTTTAAATAATTCATTTTCTGATATTATGATATATGAACAATTTAGATTTGGTTTTATCAGTAAGAAAAAGTTTCACAATCTCGTCATACTGAATTGGAAAATGATCTTTTAGAGAAGATAAAACTAAATTGCGATATCTTCTCATACCTAACTATAAAATGCGCTTCTCGCAAAAATAACACCAAATTGTAAAGATTTAGCAAACAAATGCAGTAGCCAATAAATAATAATGGAATAATATGGGGATGTAATAAATGGTGATATAAGCGGAAGAAACTATTTGGAGTATGATAATGAGTACGTTCATGTCATGGAGCCACTACTGTGCAAGTATAATGTTGCAAAGAACGATTGGGCTTCTCACACTGTAATTACTATATCTCCAAGTTAGGGCATCGGATATCACTGCATTCTTCAGTATGCTTGCATTGATCCCTTGAACGTTCAAAGTGAAATATATAATCTGATTTGCAGAGGTGAATGCAAGAATTCTTGGTTGGACCGTTATCCTCGCTCCAGAAGGTGCCTCCACTAGGGCTCTGTATGTAGAATGGGAAGGTCCAACGTTGGTTAATGTTCTTGGAAATTTGGTGAAAATATGCTCTCCACCCTTCACAACAACCATCATGGATGGATAATTAAGTGTTGTAACTCCCATTCTAGGAACCCCAAAACAAGTGCTACTATCTTCGGTCACCATACGTAGACGAGAAGTGTCATAACCTACACTGTAGAGCATGTTGATGTAGGAATTAACGTTGGCATCATATATAAGCCCCGGAGCGATGGCCTTCACTGGATTTATCTGACCAGAACCGTATGCCACTTCTTTGTCTTCGTTTCCAGTGTAGTTTGGATCCAGGGGAGAATCTGCACCATATTTCATCAATGGAAATTGATTAGAATGTAACCCTGCCTTAAGAGCATGCATGAATGTAAGCAATAGAATACCTATTTTCATGAGGGTCGACTTGATCGCAGATGGAGACCAATCATGGTGGAAGGATTTGATGTAGGTGACAGCTCATGATACGTGAGGACAAGCCATTGGTGTCCCAAATATTATTTTATAATTCACCAATCTCCTATCTTCATTGTTTTATGTCACAGCTCAATATTTTCACCATGCAGTTGGGATGTCCACTCCCGGAAGAGTAATTTCCAACTATTCATACATGAAAATTGCATTAATTGAAATCGCTGCAAGGGAAGTTCTAATAAGATAGATTGAATTCCAAGAAGTATCAAATCTTACCTTGAGAATACTTTTAGTGATTGGACTTGAGAATCCGTGTGCATCCACTACCCAAGATCGATCCTGTGCGTGAGATCTCTGTTCCGAAGCCGTGACCCTGAGCCATTTTGCCATTGCTGAGCCTGTGGAAAAAGTTGTGTTTGTTTTTCCATTGGTTGTGTGGCCACGCAGTGCTGGACTGCGTGGGAGGTTTGTTGACCTGTGAGTGAGTCTCTCTTGGTGAGAGAGTAAGGAGAAAACTCTTGAAAGGAACCATGTAGTTGCCACAGAGCCCGGAGACTTTTGGTCTGGTCTGTTGCTGTAACCCAAGGCAAGGGAGGTTAGCAGCTGAAGGACTGTCCAGGAGAAAGAGAAGGTGTATACTCCCGAGGTGGAACAGGCATGTGGGGAATGAGGGTCTGTGCGCAGTGAGTGTGGGTGGTTCCTGGGAGAGAATCACTTCCTATGGTTGTGTGTTGTTTTCCCTATAACCTCAGCCTAACCTAGGATTCCTTGTCTCGGGGTGGAGCTTAGTCCTAGTTCAGGGGTGACCCACTGCTGAGCTGATGAGCAGTGTGGTCTAAGGCTGGGAGGTTCGTGGAAGGCCTGCACTTGGTTGGTGGATTCTACCACTATTAAAATATAAGTATCTGATTATGTTTTAATCATGTTTTGCATGAATCTACTGCTTATGTTACCATGATTTCCGCTATGTATATGAATTAGTATGAAACTCTATTGATTGTTAATTATGGCAGTAACTCATATAAATACTCTGATAGAATGCATTTATTTGTTTAAATGCATGTGGATTATATAATACCTGTATGAGTTATGTACCAAGTGGTGTTAAAGTTTCCTTTTAAGAGTGATTAAGCCATGGTAGTTGAAAAGGTGCGCTACATTTTGGTATCAGAGCCAAGGTTTTGACACTAAGCTTAGATGGGCCAGTGGAGCAGTCTTTGGACCAAGAATGCAAGGGGAAATTGGGTCTGGAAGGCCAATTTCGAACCCTGGTTTACTCCAAAGTGTCAAGGAGTTACTTGACGAGTTTTTAAGCTCGGGAGGTGATCCGAAAATGGATCCAGAAGCCTGATAGGGCTTGGAAAATGCTCAAAAATGAAAGTGCTCGGAATGCGACGAAACCTATTCCATTGCGTCCATCTCATTCTCCTGATTCCGGCGGTATATTTACTTCGTCAAACGGAGTCCGTATGGAGAAGATATCGCGTTCTGTCCGAAAAGCCAAACAGGCAAAATTTTGGATGCTGACTGTACCTGTCCGTACAGTCCGTACAAACACGTGTCAGTCCGTACAGCTGACGTGGGCCAACCAGAAGGCAACACGTGGTAGACAGAGATGAATACACGTGGCAGCATCAGAGAGCGACACGTGGCAGATCCATACGGAGGACACGTGGCATCACCAGGACGCGACACGTGTCACACGGATTTGGCATTTTCAGGGTACAGTTGGACCAGTTATGAGGTGACACGTGTCACCACTCACAGGGTGACATGTGGCACGCTGACATCATCGGATGACGTGGCAGTGCTGACTGGGCGTACGGCGGATGACGTGGCTCGAGTGACGTGGCAGGTGACAGGGCGTACGGCACTCACATGTGGCACAGACGTGGACCAATCTGTGGTTGACGCGTGTCAGGGTGTGATTGGTTTTTAAAGCACCACGTGGCCCAGTCACAGGCTGCCACGTGGCGCTATGCTATTAGTTCGATGGTTTTATGTTTATAAAATGGTTTTGGCTCGCCGGGGAATCGAACCTGCGACCTATCGGCGAGCAATGAACTAGAACGGTTGGGCTAACCGGCCGGCCACCGGGTGAACGTTGTTATGGAAACCGTATTAAATATATTTATTTTTGGTTTGTGTTCTGAGCCGCGGGAAAACGGGCCAGGGCTTGGCCCCAGCCCTCCGCGCCAATACAAACGACCATTCCGACGTGACCACGGCGGGTGCGGTTACAACGGCGGCCTCGGCGCATAAACATATGGATAAAACCATATGACCGTTCCATTAAAAACCGGGGGCCTATCCATGAAATGGGCGCGTAAGTTATGGTTCGTTATAACCATTAGCCCGTGGCCATGTGCCATGCCACGAGACCAGGGTTGGTGCCGAAAAGGAGGGGCTAAACAGCTTGCACACAGTCCTATTACAACGCCGTCGAACCAGGAGCTCGGGTCAATGGAAAGGGGCCAGCACCATAGGCGCTCGGCCACATGCCGAATAATATGACCAAGGGCATGCGCCATTTGGGGGCTGCGGCCCAATACATAGGAAAAGTGGGTTTTAAAACTATGAATTTGGTTTTTATGTAATTAATTATGCTATTCTTAGCAGATTTCTTCCATTTTTGGGGGATATTGGGCTTTCTTGGAGGCCAGATTCTTGGAGGAAGTTGGGGATGTGAAACCAACTCCATTGCTATATAAACCAGGCTTGTTTGAGGCCAATGGACAGTCATTTTGGCAGAGTTATGCTGAAGGAAAGCCAAGCCAAAGTCAGTTTGTTGCAGGGAAGCCCTTGAGGTGGAAATGCTGTCGGATCATTTCTGGGATCTTGGAGCATCATTTTGGCGTGTCGTTTCTTGCATTGGGTTCTAGAGATCTGAGTCAACAAGACCAGATCAGTCTTGTAGCCTTTGGGCATTGCTGAGATGTAATTTTGAGCACTTGAGCAGAAATAAAGAAGCCTCCCCCACAGGAAAAAGGCCTGGAGACGTAGGCAAACTTTGTGCTGAACTCCGTTATCAACCTGCGTTCTTATGGTTTGTTGTTCATTATTATTTGCAAATCTACACATGTGTATTTGACTGATATAATCCTCTTCTTTCCTCATTCTTTCATTAAAATTCTCAAATGGTTAAAATATTCATGCAAGTTAAAACTCAACCATAATTATAAAAGATCCTGCCCCGGATCAATTGGTATCAGAGCGAGTTTGATGTTTGGATTTGAGTTGCATGATAACCAGGGAAAAGTTGAAGCGTGGTGAAGGTGAGCTTGTTGCAGAGAATCCATTAATTGGATTGAGAAAGAGAGCTTCTTTCAAAGATAATATGGCATCGGATGAAGGGATGTCTCAATAAGATAAAGATTTCCGGAAAACATTCCATGCTATGTCGGAGATGTTGACAGTTTTGTATGAAGATTATTTGGAACGGACACGACCAGTTTTGGGTAATACTTCTAAAGGCAAAAGTGAAGAGGAAGAGGACCATCCTCACATTCCTCCTTCACCTCCATCAACACCTCCTTCTTCTCCTTCTTCTTCA
>ML795650.1:132112-158092 GCA_009831015.1 Picea engelmannii
TATGATCGAAAAGCAGTCTTCTACAGAACTAAAAATCAGTATCAGTTTACTAAAGAAGGTCATGACTACATAGTGCATGCTCATCATGTTAAAGAAAGTAAAAATATTCAAACAATGGAACAGTTAACAAAGGCAGTGCAAGTCAGCGACAAACCATTAATTGTTTCAAGTGAAGTTATAGATCTTAAGCAAGAACAGGATATGATTATTGAGTGGAAAATTAATCATAAATTACTTCAAGATAAACTCATGTCGTGCAAATACTTCAAGTATATCAGTTCATTTGCAGTCGTTTTTCTGATATTATCATTAGCAATGTTCAGTACATGGATGATAGTGGCTTCAGTGAAATGTAGCAGGATTGCAATGACTAACAATGTACTTTCAGTGGTCATCATTGTATTACAGCTGATCTTGATGAGACAGGTGCACAGGACAGAGTTCAGAGACATAGGACAAGTCGGGTGGCCTATCCCAAGCTTGTTAACTGGACAGTAACCTTTTGGGGACCAAAAGGTCTTGTTGTGGGGAGGTGTGATCCGAAAACGGATCCAAAAGCCTGATAGGGCTTGGAAAATGCTCAAAAATGAAAGTGCTCGGAATGCGACGAAACCTGTGCCATTGCGTCCGTCTCGTTCTCCTGATTCCGGCGGTATATTTACTTCATCAAACGGAGTCCGTATGGAGAAGATATCGCGTTCTGTCCGAAAAGCCAAACAGGCAAAATTTTGGATGCTGACTGTACCTGTCCGTATAGTCCGTACAGACACGTGTCAGTCCGTACAGTTGACGTGGGCCAACCAGAAGGCGACACGTGGAAGATAGGGATGATGACATGTGGCATCATCAGAGAGCGACACGTGGCATATCCGTACGGAGGACACGTGGCATCACCAGGACGCAACATGTGTCACACGGATTTGGCGTTTTCAGGGTACAGTTGGACCAGTTATGAGGTGACACGTTTCACCACTCACAGGGTGACACGTGGCACGCTGACATCATCAGATGATGTGGCAGTGCTGACTGGGCATATGGTGGATGACGTGGCTCGAGTGACGTGGCAGGTGACAGGGCGTACGGCGTTGACATGTGGCACAGACGTGGACCAATCTGTGGTTGACGCGTGTCAGGGTGTGATTGGTTTTTAAAGCGCCACGTGGCCCAGTCACGGGATACCACATGGTGCTATGTTATTAGTTCGATGGTTTTATGTTTATAAAATGGTTTTGGCTCGCCGGGGAATCGAACCTGCGACCTATCGGCGAGCAATGAACTAGAACGGTTGGGCTAACCGGCCGGCCGCCGGGTGAACGTTGTTATGGAAACCGTATTAAATATATTTATTTTTGGTTTGTGTTCTGAGCCGCGGGAAAACGGGCCGGGGCTTGGCCCCAACCCTCTGCGCCAATACAAACGACCATTCCGACGTGACCACGGCGAGTGCGGTTACAACGGCGGCCTCGGCGCATAAACATATGGATAAAACCATATGACCGTTCCATTAAAAACCGGGGGCCTATCCACGAAACGGGCGCGTAAGTTATGGTTCGTTATAACCATTAGCCCGTGGCCATGTGCCATGCCACGAGACCAGGGTTGGTGCCGAAAAGGAGGGGCTAAACAGCTTGCACACGGTCCTATTACAACGCCGTCGAACCAGGAGCTCGGGCCAATGGAAAGGGGCCAGCACCATAGGCGCTCGGCCACATGCCGAATAATATGACCAAGGGCGTGCGCCATTTGGGGGCTGCGGCCCAATACATAGGAAAAGTGGGTTTTAAAACTATGAATTTGGTTTTTATGTAATTAATTATGCTATTCTTAGCAGATTTCTTCCATTTTTGGGGGATATTGGGCTTTTTTGGAGGCCAGATTCTTGGAGGAAGTTGGGGATGTGAAACCAACTCCATTGCTATATAAACCAGGCCTGTTTGAGGCCAATGGATAGTCATTTTGGCAGAGTTATGCTGAAGGAAAGCCAAGCCAAAGTCAGTTTGTTGCAGGGAAGCCCTTGAGGTGGAAACGTTGTCGGATCGTTTCTGGGAGCTTGGAGCATCAGTTTGGCGTGCCGTTTCTTGCATTGGGTTCTAGAGATCTGAGTCAACAAGACCAGATCAGTCTTGTAGCCTTTGGGCATTGCTGAGATGTAATTTTGAGCACTTGAGAAGAAATAAAGAAGCCTCCCCCACAAGAAAAAGGCCCGGAGACGTAGGCAAACTTTGTGTCGAACTCCGTTATCAACCTGCGTTCTTATGGTTTTCTGTTCATTATTATTTGTAGATCTGCACATGTGTATTTGACTGATATAATCCTCTTCTTTCCTCATTCTTTCATTAAAATTCTCAAATGGTTAAAATATTCATGCAAGTTAAAACTCAACCATAATCATAAAATATCCTGCCCCGGATCAGGAGGTATAGCGGCGTTATGAAACCGCAGCCAGTGTGGTATTAGTCCACAGGGAGAGAGGACTCCACACCAGAAGTGTTGGAGCTTTAGGATTTGTTCGGGAGGGAAGGTGAACCCTCGTGACCATCAGATCTAGAAAGTGTGCACGGGGTTTAAAGCCCTTTGGAATTGCACAGGAGTGAGGAAATCGCGATACGTGAAATCCCGAATTAGTCAGGACCGTCCATCAGAAAGAACATGTGGGGAGCAATCAACCTTTCGCTGACTCGTAACTTGAAATGGTCAAAGGGTCAGTTCATGAGAATTCACGAAATGCAAATTCATGATTGGATCATAACCGTCGATCTAAGAGAGATCTAGATCGTTAATTGTCCAGGAAGAAATCGACATTTTGGGAAGATGGGAAGTGAGGAGAGGTGAACAGCTCCGAAACCCAAAACCCCGAAATCCTGAAACAACCTACACCGTAGATCGTGGGGAGAAGAACTTGACCATTGGATCAAGTAGGTAAATAGACATTGATTTCGGGATTTCAGCAAATGGAAGTTCATGATGTGTGGATGCACGAACTTTCGATGCCCGAAACCCCGAAACGCTGAAAGGATTTTCACCGTAGATCTAAGAAAGATCTAACCATTGGATTTTACTAGGAATGGACATGGACACATGGAGATGTACCCTGTGCCAGTGGGTCCAAAATAAAATAGAGAGTGGTGGGACCTGATGACATCGTTAAAAGCGATGTGGACCCTCATGAACATGCCACGTGCCACCATGGTTGTGGGTGACCACTGTGCTGTGAGGGCCCAGAGGGTAAAGTAAATAGAAATTTCGGAAGTCGGCGGTTGGAAAGAAAAGAAAGTCTGAAAGGCTCGTGGACCAAAAGCCCAAAGTCCTGGGTACCGAAAACCCGAAGGCCCGAAAGTCCCGAAATGCCGAAAACAAAAGTTTTGAAGACCCAAAAATTGTAGAGCCGAATGAGAGCTCAGAAAACTTATTTGAATCGAAATGTGTTTTGTTCTTGTTCGTATTGGCGTATAAATGTTGTGGATTGTTCATGAAGTTTTAATGGCCTGAAAAACTTTGAATTGAATTGCACAATGTGTGTGCAGAGTTAAATGAGGGTCAGGACTCCAGTTAACCAACACCGAGTATGGAATGGGAAAAGGTGCAGATTGCCTCCAAAACAGGAGACGAATGGGAAGGAAAGGATGTCAATGTGGAAGTGGAAGGTTAGAACTCCAATGGGCACAGAAAAGAAAAGGATAAGGAAGGACACATAATGAAAATCATTGAAGGATTGCAAAGAGAGGCCCAGGCTCGCCGATCTAATAGCCAAAATCTCATGAAAGTCAGGGATCAACAGGGTGGATTAAACTTAAAATTTTTGAAGAGCCTGGAAAGAATAGAGAGGAAACTCGAAAAGGGAAGAGACTCAAGTAAGATGGAGAGTCACAAAACCCCTGGGAGAAGAAGGAGATCAAGAAGCGTCAGGACTCCTGAGAGGAAAAGGAGGTCGAGGAGTGGTAGCCGACATCTTAGTCGCTCCCAAAGACATTCCAGTAGGGGAACACGTAGTAGTTTGAGCTCATCTACTACCAGAAAGCACCGAAAATCTGGAAGGGATGAATTGAAAGGGGAAATCAACAAGATTAAACCACCTACGTTTGATGGTGAACAGAAGAAGGAAGAAGATGCCGAAATATGGTTGTTGGGTATAAAGAAATACTTCCAACTGTAGAATTATTCTTCCCATGCAGAAGGAAGAATTGCAATGTACCAGCTGAAAGGAAAAGCATCCATGTGGTGGGATCAGTTGGTGCAGGTGCAACACATCAGAGAGAAAGAGGTCACATGGAAGGAGTTTAAGAGTTATTTTGAGAAGAAATACCTGACCAAAAGATACTATGACAGAAAGATGGAGGAGTTCTTCGAACTCAAGTTGGGCATTATGACCATTAATGAGTATAAACGAAGTTTTCTGGAACTACTAAAGTATGTTCCATTCATCAAAGATGAGGCTGTTAAAAGTCAGAGGTATCTAAGTGGACTGCCACCTTCCATTGGTGACAAGATTCAATATGATGATCCTAAGACTATGGAAGAAACAATAAGAAGGGCAAAATGATTATACGGACAAAAAAGAGAAAAGCCTACCTTTCAGAAGGCTTGGGATGACCAGAAGAGGTTTAAGAAAGAACAGAGGAAGAAGGGAAACAAGCCACCCTTTTTCAAGAACATCCCTTGGGGATAGTAATCTTTTAGAGACCCCAGGAAAGTTGAAGGGAGTGAACAGATGCCAAGGTATCCACCTACGGAGTGTTGGGGATGTAAAGGGAATCATAGGTACAGAGAATACCCCCACAGAAAAGACAAAGCAAGAACTGTCCATACTGTTCAACAAGCTGAAACAGTGGAGGATATGGGCAGCAGAATGTCGAGGATCTACACAGGCCTGGACAACAAAGAAGTAGAATTTCAATCTCACATGATTGAAGTGGAAGGTATGATCAACAAACAACCACTTGCTATTTTAATTGATTCAGGGGCTAGCCATAGTTATATAGATCCTAGAGTGGTGGAAAGTTTTCATTTAACAAGAAGCAAACATGAAAAGTCTTGGTTAGTGAAGTTGGTGATAGGGACCAAGAGGAAGGTCACTGAATTGGTTAAGTATTGTTTAGTGGACATGAAAGGAATGAGCACTAAGGATGAATTGAACATTTTTCCTTTAGGCTCATACGATTTCTTAATTAGGATGGACTGGTTGGACCAGCACCATGCCCTTCTGGATTGTCATAACAAGAGGTTTACCTACCTGAACAAAGAGGGAAATCCGGTAACGGTCCAAGGAATTCCCATAGCCATGGCTGTTAGGGAAATCTCAGCCATGCAGCTGAAGAAATGTTACCGAAAAGGCTGTCAATTATATGCAGCTCGGGTGGAAGAAGCATCCCGAGATGTAGTATCAAATCTAGAAGATCACGAGGTACTCAAAGAATTCAAGGATGTATTTCAGGAGGTACCTGGACTACCTCCGAAGAGGGACATCGATTTTTCTATAAATTTGATTCCTAGAGCACCTCCAATTTCGAAGGCTCCTTATAGAATGAGTACGCCAGAGCTGAAAGAGTTGCAATTGTAGGTCGAAGAGCTACTAAATAAGGGATACATTCTCCCCAGTGTGTCACCTTGGGGAGCCCCGGTCCTATTCGTGAAGAAGAAAGATGGGACGTTGAGACTGTGCATTGATTTCCGGTAGTTGAATAAGGTCATTGTCAAGAACAAGTATCCTTTGCCAAGGATTGTTGATCTTTTTGATCAGTTAAATAATGCGAAAATATTTTCAAAAATGGATCTCAGATATGGATATCACTAAGTGAGAATAAATGATGAGGACATTAGCAAGACTTCCTTTAGAACAAGGTACGGTCATTATGAATTCACAGTGGTGCCATTTGGACTGACAAATTCACCTATTGTTTTCATGTGCTTAATGAATGGAGTGTTCAGAGATTATTTGGACAAGTTTGTCATAGTCTTCCTGGACGATATCTTGGTGTATTCCAAGATAGAGGAAGAACATAAACAACACCTGAGAATGGTGCTGCAAGTGTTGAGAGAACACCAACTATACACAAAACTGAGCAAGTGGTCATTTTACCAAAGGTAGATTCATTACTTGGGACACATTATATCAAAGGAAGGGATCGATGTGGATCCTGAAAAGGTTGAGGCCATTCAAGAATGGTCAGCACCAAGGAATGTGGAGGAAGTTAGATCTTTTATGGGTCTAGCAGGCTACTACAAAAGGTTTATAGCCAGATTCTCACTGAATTCTCAACCAAGAGGGATTTGTAATTTGTTATGAGTCCCGAAAGTTGAAAGAGCATGAAAGGAATTATTCCACTCACGATTTAGATCTAGCAGCAATCATCCACGCCTTGAGGAAATGGAGACATTACCTCATGGGAAGGAGATTCGAATTAAGAACAAACCACAACGGTCTGAAGTATTTATTTGATCAGCCGACTTTAAATGCGAGGAAAACCAAATGGCTTGAGTTTCTGTGCGAATATGACTTTGATATCAAGCATATCAAAGGGAAAGAAAATAAGGTGGTTGATGCACTCAACAGAAAAGTGCACGAATTATATGCTACAACCATTAGAATGTACAGGACTGAGATGAAAGACAAAATTTTGAAAGCTGCAAATACTGATTTGCAGTACAGAAGTCTTGTAGCAAAGCTACAATAGCACGAGAGACCACAAACCAAGGAAAGTTACACCTTGGGAACTAATCGTTTACTTATGTATAAAAACAGAGTGTATGTACCCAATATCCGAGAATTGAAGCTGGCAATTCTAAAGGAGATGCATAACATGGCTTATGCTGGACATCTTAGATATCAGAAGACTGTGGAAGCAGTCAAAAGCCATTATTTTTGGCCCGATATGAAGAAAGAAATTGTTGAATACATCGCCACATGTATGGAGTACCAGAAGGTTAAGGATGAGCATAGACACCCAGCAGGGTTGTTGCAACCTTTACCCATTCCTGAGTGGAAATGGAACGTGGTAACAATGGATTTTATCACCGGACTACCTAGAACCAACAAGCATCATGATTCAATCATGGTGGTGGTGGACAAGCTTACTAAAGCCACCCATTTTATTCCACTGAAAACCACCCACAGGGCAGCTGATGTTACTGATATCTTTTTAAAAGAAGTTGCACGCTTGCACGGAATTCCTAAGACAATTGTGTCTGATAGGGACCCAAAATTCACCTCAAATTTCTGGAAAGGACTGTTCAAGGGATTCGGAACGAATCTGAACTTTAGTACAACATATCATCCTAAATTTGATGGTCAGACAAAGAGGGTGAATAGGGTAATAGAAGACATGCTGAGAATGTATGTGATGGACAAACCATCAAGGTGGGAAGACTACCTGTATTTGGTAGAATTCGCCTACAATAATGGGTATCATGCATCATTGAAGATGAGCCCATTCGAAGCACTTTATGGAAGAAAGTGCAACACTCTGGTGAGATGGGATAATCTAGTTGACAGAGTAGTAGTTGGGCTTGAGATGCTCAAAGAGATGGAAGATCAAATGATAAAAATTAAATAGAATCTAAAAGCTTCCCAGGATAGGAAGAAAATTTACACTGACAATAACAAAACCCATAGAGAATTCAAAGTGGGTGACAATGTTTTCCTAAAAGTGAAGACTAACAGGAGTTCCCTGAAGTTGGGAATTTGCGCCAAATTGGCAACAAGATTTTGTTGTCCATTTGAGATCCTGGAAAGGATTGGGCCAGTTGCATACATGCTTGCACTACCTGCATCTATGACTATACATAATGTGTTTCACATTTCACTACTTAAGAAATATGTACCTGATGCTAATCATGTTATCGATTGGAATGTGATTTAGGTGGAACCAAAAGGTGTCCTGCAAGTGCATCTCGTGCGCATATTGGACAGGAAAAGAAAACAGCTCTGGAATCGAGCCGTAGAGATTATAAAGGTTCAGTGGACCTGGTATAGTCCTGAGGATGCGACATGGGAGCATGAATAATTTATGCGGGCAGAGTACCCACATCTTTTTGAAAATTTTGAAAGGCTTGCAGAGACAGTGTAAGTTGCACTGAGGAAAATGCAAAAATAAGGGAGGGGGATTGTAATGTCCCCAAGGTCGAGCCCGGTTGTAAACCTAATGTATGAAATGAATTGTAAATATGTGTTATAGGCTGGTGAGCCAAGTTTGTATAAGTCGGTGGGCTTATGTGATTGTTAGGCCAGAGAGCCTAAGGGTTGGAGGCCAAGGGCCTAATTTTGTACTTGTATATATGAAAAAACATTTAATAAAATTGTAAACACTACCAGGTATAGACCAACCACGATGAATGAGTAAAGGGGGACTGAGTTTCCACAGAGAAGGCAAGGGATTAGGGGCTGGAAGGTGGGAAAAGGGGCTAAGTGTTTAGCCTAGGGGGGGCTTAAGCCTAGGAATAATATTTTATTATTATTCCAAAAGAACATGTGCCATTTATATTTTTTTTATCTTAAGTTCCTGACCAAGGGAAGGTGATGCGTGCTAGTGGAATGCATGCAGTCTCCAGGGTGACAAGTGTTGACCCTGGTGCATGCGAATAAAATAGTTTGGGTTCACTCTCTCATTCAAGGAGACTGTCTGAGGGTGTACAGGCTCTAAGCAGTACAACTGACCTGAGCTCTGCAGAAAAAACCTTGTACACCTTTTGAACTGAAAAAAAACCCGTGTATACCTCCGTACTGAACCAGAAGCCTGTGATCGATTCTGAAAGAGTCGGTTTCACCTCTGTTTGAACCAAAAAATCCCATGTTGTGTCTGGAGAATCCATGTACATCCACTACCCGAGATCGAGCCTGTGCGTGAGATCTTTGTTTCGAAGCCGTGACCCTGAGCTATTTTTCCATTGCTGAGCCTATGGAAAAATCTGTGTCTATTTTTCCGTTGGTTGTGTGGCCACGCAGTGCTGGATTGCGTGGGAGGTTTGTTGACCTATGAGCGATTCTCTCCAGGCGAGAGAGTGCGCAAAGGAAGGGGAGAAATCTTGGAAGGAACCCTACAGCTACCATAGAGCCCGGAGACTTCCAGTTCGTTCTGTTGTTGTAACCCAAGGCAAGGGAGGTTAGCAGCCGAAGGACTGTCCAAGTGATAGAGAAGGTTTATACTCCTGGGGTGGAATAGGCATGTGGGGAATGAGGGTCTGTGGTAAGTGAGTGTGGGTGGTTCCTGGGAGAGAATCACTTCCTGTGGTTGTGTGTTGTTTTCCCTATAACCTCAGCCTAACCTAGGATTCCTTGTCTCGGGGTGGAGCTTAGTCCTAGCTCAGGGGTGACCCACTGCTGAGCTGATGAGCAGTGTGGTCTAAGGCTGGGAGGTTTGTGGAAGGACTTCACTTGGTTGGTGGATTCTACCACTGTTAAAAGATAAGTATCTGATTATGTTTTAATCATGTTTTGCATGACTCTACTGCTTATGTTACCATGATTTCCGTTGTATATATGAATTAGTATGAAACGCTATTGATTGTTAATTATGGCAGTAACTCATATGAATACTCCGTTAGAATGCATTTATTTGTTTAAATGCATGTGGATTATATAATACCTATATGAGTTATGTACCAAGTGGTGTTAAATTTTCCTTTTAAGAGCGATTAATCCATGGTAGCTGAAAAGGTGCGCTATAGTTTTGTATCAGAGCCAAGGTTTCGACACTGAGCCTAGATGGGCTAGTGGAGTGGTCTTTGGACTGAGAATGCAGGGGGAAATTGGGTCTGGAAGGCCAATTTTAGACCATGGTTTTCTCCAACGTGTCAAGGAGTTACTTGACGAGTTTTTAAGCTCAGGAGGTATAGCAACATTATGAAATCGCAACCAGTGTGGTATACGTCCACAGGGAGAGAGGACTCCACACCAGAAGTGTTGGATATTTAGGATCTGTTCGGGAGGGAAGGTGAACCCTCATGACCGTCAGATATGGAAAGTGTGCACGAGGTTTAAAGCCCTTTCGAATTTCACAGGAGTGTGGAAATCACGATATGTGAAATCCCGAATTAGTCAGGACCGTCCATCAGAAAGAATGCGTGGGGAGAGATCAACCTTTCGCTGACTCGTAACTTGAAATGGTCAAAGGGTGAGTTCGTGAGAATTCACAAAATGTGAATTCATGATTGGATCATAACCGTAGATCTAAGAGATATTTGGACCGTTAATTGTCCAGGAAGAAATCGACATTTTGGGAAGATGGGAAGTGAGGAGAGGTGAACAGCTCTGAAACCCAAAACCCTGAAATCCCAAAACAACCTACACCATAGATCATGAGGAGAAGAACTTGACCATTGGATCAAGTAGTTAAATAGATAGTGATTTTAGGATTTCGGCAAATGGAAGTTCAATATGTGTGGATGCACGAACTTTCGATGCCCGAAACCCCAAAACGCCAAAAGGATTTGCGTCGTAGATCTAAGAAAGATCTAACCGTTGGATTTTACTAGGAATGGACGTGGACGCATGAAGATGTACCACGTGCCAATGGGTCAAGAAGAAAAGTGAGAGTCGTGGGACCCGATGATGTCGTTAAAAGCGACATGGACCCTCATGAACGTGTCACATGCCACCGTGGTTGTGGGTTACCACTGTGCTATGTGGGCCCAGAGGGTAAAGTAAATCGGAATTTCAAAAGTAAGGGGTTGGAAAGGAAAGAAAGTATGAAAGCCTCGTGGAATGAAAACCTGAAGTCCTAGGTACCGAAAACCCGAAGGCCCAAAAGTCCTGAAATGCTGAAAACGAAAGTTTCAAAGACCCGAAAATTGCAGAGCCGAATGAGAGCTTAGAAAACTTATTTAAATCGAAATGTCTTTTGTTCTTGTTCGTATTAGTGTATAAATGTTGTGGATTGATCATGAAGTTTAATGGCCTGACAAACTTTGAATTGAATTGCACAGTGTGTGTGCAGAGTTCAATGAGGGTCAGGACTCCAGTTAACCAACACCGAGTATGGAATGGGAAAAGGTGCATATTGCCTCCGAAACAGGAGACGAACGGGAAGGAGAGGATGTCAATGTGGAAGTGGAAGGATCGAACTCCAATGGGAACGGAAAAGAAAAGGATAAGGAAGGACACATAATGAAAATTATTAAAGGATTGCAAAGAGAGGCCTAGGCTTTCCGAGCTGATAGCTAAAAGCTCATGAAAGTCAGGGATCGGCAGGGTGTATTAAACTTAAAAAATTTTAAGAGCCTGGAAAAAATAGAGAGGAAACTCGAGAAGGGAAGAGACTCAAGTAAGACGGAGAGTCGCAAAACCCCTGGGAGAAGAAGGAGATCAAGAAGCGTCAAGACTCCCAAGAGGAAAAGGAGGTCGAGGAGTGGTAGCCGACATCTTAGTCTCTCCAAAAGACATTCCAGTAGGGGAACACGCAGTAGTTTGAGCTCGTCTCCTACTAGAAAGCATCGAAAATTTGGAAGGGATGAATTGAAAGGGGAAATCAACAAGATTAAACCGCCTATGTTTGATGGTGAACATACGAAGGAAGAATATGCCGAAATATGGTTGTTGGGTATAAAGAAATACTTCCAACTATAGAATTATTCTACCCATACAGAAGGAAGAATTGCAATGTACCAGCTGAAAGGAGAAGCATCCATGTGGTGGGATCAGTCGGTGCAGGTGCAACACATCACAGAGAAAGAGGTCACGCAGAAAGAGTTTAAGAGGTATTTTGAGAAGAAATACCTGACCAAAAGATACTATGATAGAAAGATGTAGGAGTTCTCCAAACTCAAGTTGGGCAGTATGACCATTGATGAGTATGAATGAATTTTTCTAGAACTACAGAAGTATGTTCCATTCATCAAAGATGAGGCTATTAAAATTCAGAATGTTCCATTCATCAAAGATGAGGCTGTTAAAATTCAGAGGTATCTGAGTGGACTGCCACCTTCCATTGGTGACAAGATTCAATATGATGATCCTAAGACTATGGAAGAAACAATAAGAAGGGAAAATTTCTTATACGAAAAACAAAGAGAAAAGCTTACCTTTCGGAAGGCTTGGGATGACCAGAAGAGGTTTAAGAAAGAACAGAGGAAGAAGGGAAATAGGCCACCCTTTTTCAAGAACAACCCTTGGGGACAGTCATCTTTTAGAGACCCCAGGAAAGTTGAAGGGAGTTTGCAGATGCCAAGGTCTCCACCTATGGAGTGTTGGGGATGTAAAGGGAATCATAGGTACAGAGACTACCCCCATAGAAAAGACAAAGCAAGAATTGTCCATATTGTTCAGCAAGCTGAAACAGTGGAGGATATGGGTAGGAGAATGCCAAGGATCTACGCAGCCCTGGACAACAAACAAGCAGAATTTCAATCGCACATGATTGAAGTGGAAGGTACGATCAACAACCGACCACTTGTTATTTTAATTGATTCAGGGGGTAGCCATAGTTATATAGATCCTAGAGTGGTGGAAAGTTTTCATTTAACAAGAAGAAAACATGAAAAGTATTGGTTAGTGAAGTTGGCCACAGGGACCAAGAGGAAGGTCACTGAATTGGTTAAGTCCTGTTCAGTGGACATGATAGGAATGAGCACTAAGGCTGAATTGAACATTTTGCCTTTAGGCTCATATGATTGCTTAATTAGGATGGACTGGTTGGACCAGCACCATGCCCTTCTGGATTGTTGTAACAAGAGGTTTACCTATCTGAATGAAGAGGGAAATCCGGTAACTGTTCAAGGAATTCCCAAAGTTGTGGTTGTTAGGGAAATCTCAACCATGCAGCTGAAGAAATGTTACCGGAAAGGCTGTCAATTATATGCAGCTCGGGTGGAAGAAGCATCCCGAGATGTAGTCTCGAATCTGGAAGATCACGAGGTACTCAAAGAATTCAAGGATGTATTTCAGGAGGTAATTGGACTACCTCCGAAGAGGGACATCGATTTTTCTATAAATTTGATTCCTGGAGCACCTCCAGTTTTGAAGGCTACTTATAGAATGAGTACGCCAGAGCTGAAAGAGTTGCAATTGCAGCTCGAAGAGCTACTAACGAAGGGATACATTCGCCCCACTGTGTCACCTTGGGGAGCCCCGATCCTATTCATGAAGAAGAAATATGGGACGTTGAGACTGTGCATTGATTTCCGACAATTGAATAAGGTCACTATCAATAACAAGTATCCTCTACCAAGGATTGATGATCTTTTTGATCAGTTGAAGGATACAAAAATATTTTCAAAAATAGATCTCAGATCTGGATATCACCAAGTGAGAATAAATGATGAGGACATTAGCAAGACAACCTTTAGAACAAGGTATAGTCATTATGAATTCACAGTGGTGCCGTTCGCACTGACAAATGCACCTACTATTTTAATGTGCTTAATGAATGGAGTGTTCAGATATTATTTGGACAAGTTTGTCATAGTCTTCCTGGACGATATGTTGGTGTATTCCAAGACATAGGAAGAACATGAACAACACCTGAGAATGGTGCTGCAGGTGTTGAAATAACACCAATTGTACGCAAAACTGAGTAAGTGCTCATTTTATCAAAGGTAGATTCATTACTTGGGGCACATTATATCAAAGGAAGGGATCGTTGTGGATCCTGAAAAGGTAGAGGCCATTCGAGAATGGTCAGTGCCAAGGAATGTGGTGGAAGTTAGATCTTTTATGGGTCTGGCAGGCTACTACAGAAGGTTTATATCCAGATTCTCAAAGATAGCTAACCCTATCACTTCCTTGCAAAGGAAGGAGAAGAAGCTCCAGTGGACTGATGAATGTGAGAGAAGCTTCCAGCGATTGAAGCAGCTACTAACCAGTGCTCCAATCCTGAAGATTACAGATCCAAATAAGGATTACATAGTGTGCAGGGATGCGTGTAAGGAGGGGCTGGGAGGAGTTCTTAGCCAAGAGGGATTTGTACTTTGTTATGAGTCCCGAAAGCTGAAAGAGCATGAAAGGAATTATGCCACTCACGATTTAGAGCTAGTAGCAATCGTCCACGCCTTGAGGAAATGGAGACATTACCTCATGGAAAGGAGATTCGAATTAAGAACAAACCACAACGGTCTGAAGTATTTATTTGATCAGCCAACTTTAAATGCGAGGCAAACCATATGGCTGGAGTTTCTGTGCGAATATGACTTTGATATCAAGCATATAAAAGGGAAAGAAAATAAGGTGGTTGATGCACTCAGCAGAAAAGTGCACGAATTACATGCTACAGCCATTAGCATGTACAAGACTGAGATGAAAGACAAAATTTTGGAAGCTGCAAATATTGATTTGCAGTACAGAAGTCTTGTAGCAAAGCTACAGCAGCGTGAGAGACCACAGACCAAGGAAAGTTACACCTTGGGAACTAATGGTTTACTTCTGTATAAAAACAAAGTGTATGTACCCAATGTCTGAGAATTGAAGCTGGCAATTCTAAAGGAGACACATATTGTGGCTTATGTTGGACATCCTGGATATCAAAAGACTGTGGCAGCAGTCAAAAGACATTATTTTTGGCCGGGTATGAAGAAAGAAATTATTGAATACATCACCAAATGTATGGAGTGCCAGAAGGTTAAGGATGAGCATAGACACCCAGCAGGGTTGTTGCAACCTTTACCCATTCCTGAGTGGAAATGGAACGTGGTAATAATGGATTTTATCACCGGACTACCTAGACCCAACAAGCATCATGATTCAATCATGGTGGTGGTGGACAAGCTTACTAAAGCCACCCATTTTATTCCACTAAAAACCACCCATAGGGTAGTTGATGTTGTTGATATCTTTTTAAAAGAAGTTGCACGCTTGCACGGAATTCCTAAGACAATTGTGTTTGATAGGGACCCGAAATTCACCTCGAATTTCTAGAAAGGATTGTTCAAGGGATTCGAAACGAATATGAACTTTAGTACAGTGTATCATCCTGATTCTGAACGTCAGACAGAGAGGGTGAACAGGGTAATAGAAGACATACTAAGAATGTATGTGATGGACAAACCATCAAGGTGGGAAAACTACCTGTATTTGGTAGAATTCGCCTACAATAATGGGTATCATGCATCATTGAAGATGAGCCCATTCAAAGCACTTTATGAAAGAAAGTGCAACACTCTGGTGAGTTGGGATAATACAGCTGACAGAGCAGTAGTTGGGCCTGAGCTGCTCAAAGAGATGGAAGATCAAATGATAAAACTTAAACAGAATCTAAAAGCTGCCTAGGATAGGAAGAAAAGTTACACTGACAGTAACAGAACCCATAGAGAATTCAAAGTGGGTGACCATGTTTTTCTGAAAGTGAAGACTAACAGGAGTTCCCTGAAGTTGGGAAGTTGCGCCAAATTGGCAGCAAGATTTTGCGGGCCATTTGAGATCCTGGAAAGGATTGGGCCAGTTGCATACATGCTTGCACTGCCATAAGATTGAAATTTTTAATTAAAAGGTTGATTAAACCATCAATTCCAATAGGGGGGATGCCTATCGGCGTAATTATTATAGTACTATGTTCGTCACATTACAACATTACTATGTTCATCAGTTTTTTATCACAAGGCTGTGTTTTTCACATTGCGACAATATGGGTATGTTTGTCACATTGCAACGATGGGATATGTCGTAACATCACAACGACAGGGCTATGTTTGACACATTGCAACATTACTATGTTTGTTAGATTGTGACACTACTATTTTTCGTCAAATTGATAAACTACTATGTTAATCACTTTGTGATAACAAGGCTATGTTCATCACATTGCGACAATTTGGCTATGTTTGTCAGATTATGACATCGGGTTTATATTCGTCACATTACGACAATAGAACTATGCTAATCACATTATGACGTTAGTATGTTTTTTAGATTGTGACACTGTTATGTTCATCACATTACAAGATTACTATGTTCATCACTTTGCGATGACAAGTCTATGTTCGTCACATTGAACCAATATTGGCTATGTTTGTCACATTACGATGGTGGGATATGTTCGACATGTTGTGACATTACTATGGTTGTCAGATTATGACGCTGCTATGTTCGTCATGTCGCAATGTTCAGTTTTGTTCATCATACTTAACGTCGGTTCATGTTCATCACATGACAAGGTTGGTTTATGTTGAACACATTATGAAAAGAAAGTTTTGACAAGTTTTTTTTTTAAAGCTAATGAATTGTTTCCTTTGTCACAAAGATAGGAAATTTGAACCAATGTGACATATTACATAGAATTCAACTTTATTATTACTTTATTATTGATAAAGTAATAAAGTAATATGTTATTAATAAATTAATATGTCATTATTTAATACATTGCTAAAGTATTACTACACTAATGATGTAATACATTAACAATATATTATTACATTAACAATACATTAAAATATTAATAAAGTAATAAATAATATATTAAATTAAATTAAAATTGTTAAAAATTTATCCTTACATTCTTATTATTTAAATTATCTTTAAATTATTATTATATTTTTTTTATATAAAATAAACTTTAATATAAATAATCTTAACTCTAATAAAACCATAACCCTAATTTTAATGGGAATAACTAACCCTAATCTCACTCTAAACCTAATCCTAATCTCACTCTAACCCTAACCCTAATAAGTATTAACAATAATTGAAATGTACAAGAGTGATAGCTTTAATTTTAATGCATTTATACTAAGATTAATGTCTAAGGCATCCTAAGCTTGTATTGATATTTCTAATATTATTTACATGCATAATGCAAAAAATGCATTAATAAATACATTACATTACTACCGTAAAACACAATTCATATTTATAAATATATTTATACATGAATTTATTGGGATATTTTCTTTGGTGTGTATTTATAAAATTTAATGTGATATGCATTATTCTCTAAGAAGAATATGCAGCATCTTTGATGTTGGCCATCAAATTAGAATTTGTAATTAAAAGGCTCATTAAACCATCAAAACTCATCTGTTATGCAAATAATATACTAAAAAGATAAACATAAATTAAGACAAGAAAAAACAAAAACTACGATAAATATAATTATTATTTTAAAAACTATTTTATAATATAATATTTGTCCAAAAAATTAATAAAATATAAATGTCTACCTACCTCTCAGATGTTTTTAACTAAAAGAGGTTGTGTGACCCATTGTCTATTTTCATAAACTTTTATATAATCTTCTCAATGGGGTGAGACTATCTCGAGAGTGACTTCAAATTTTGCAAAATAAAAATGTTTAAAATATAATTTCAAAAGGGTTGAATGACTTTTAAATCCATATTTATGTAAATACTAACAACTCTTATAACTAACAAATCTTCCATTAAAAAAATAGTTGACACACTACATTAAAAAATCACTTATAATGATGAAGTATTCAAAAATCATAAAATATTTAAATATCACAAATACTCTAACTACTACACCTCACAATCATTCTTGCATTAAAAAATAAATAGCATCGTATTAAAAAATCACTAATGGTGACCGAATATTCAAAAATTACAAAAATATAAATAGAATATTCAAAAATAACAGTGACAGAATATTTTTTTTCTATTTTGTTGGAGTTTTTTCCATTTTTGATTAAAAGCTCCATATTAGAAGATGACATTTTTCAAAGTCGAGCATATGAAATGGATTAAAAGGAAATGGATTAAGGATGTTTGCAGGGAACTTGTTGGTTTCCTGGTTCAGAACGACCTTTTCTTCTGGTAAGCTTCCAGAAGTGTCAGTATTCATGAGATTCGTAATTTATAATTGAAAGAATTTGTTTCAGAAGAAAATGGATTAAGAGGGCAAAGTCGAGCCGGGCGTTCGTTGCTGCATATGTAATTTTGAGTAATCGGTTTTGTTCTTAAATTCCACAGCGCCAAAGCTGGTTATTTCAAGAATTCCTACTTCTATTTAAAAAAAATATAATAATAACATGTAACCTTTAAGATGTCTTTCCCTCGCCAATATTGAACCGAATCCCTCCATCTATGGCTATGCACTATGTTTAATGGGAAAGCTGAAAGCACAAAATCAAATCCCCTTATTCACTATGTTTAATGGGAGAGCTGAAAGCACAAAATCAAATCCCCTTAAAAAAAAAAATTCAAATAAAATACAATCCGCTATACAAACAAAATTTAAATTTCCTTATCACACACTGAGATATGCAGATAGTGATTTTCTTCACGCCCAACTTTGGGAGATCGAATACTCCTAAATGCCATCTTCAATTTAAATTTCCTTATCAGACACTGAGATATGCAGATAGTGATTTTCTTCACGCCCAACTTTGGGAGATCGAATACTCTTAAATGCCATCTTCAACTCCTGATCTTCGGTGCTAGACGCCCCAGCTGCTTCCAGCTTAACCACCCTCGTGCTAGTTGAAACGCCACCGCCATGCTAGTTGAAACGACACCCAGCTTAACCACGGTTGCGTTCAGCTACCATGTTCGTGTTAGTTGAAACTCATACTAGACTTGGTCCTTCACTGTTATCCTTATGATTAATCATTATGTTCGTGTTAGTTGAAACTCATACTAGACTTGGTCCTTTACTGTTATCCTTATAATTAATCATTGTTATATATACTAGCACAGCCACAATGATTGTTATATATACTAGCACAACCACAATTACATGGCTGATTAACGTCGAAAGGAATATTAAAACAAAATCAAATTCTTCTTCACTGTTATCCTTATGATTAATCATTGTTATATATACTAGCACAGCTACAATTAATCATTGTTATATATACTAGCACAACCACAATTACGTGGCTGATTAACGCCGAAAAGCATATTAAAACAAAATCAAATTCTCTGCAAGAGCAATATTGATATCAACAAACTTGGGATGAGGAGGGGTGTGATATGATTTGGTATATAAACAATGCAGATCAATGATAGAGGACAACTGGAAGCGGGTCAATCTGCTTGCTACCTATCCACTGCTTTTTAAATCCCGTCGTCGGAGTTATCGATAGCACAATCTGGTCAAAGTACAACAGTGTCACACTACTGGGTATCTTCCGATTTCTGTCACATGTTTCGTGCAACTTACTAAATGCTCATAAATGAATAAAGTATCAGAAATTAAAACACAACAGCTAAGACCTGCACGCTGGATATCATTACCTTCTCCGTGATTTACAAATCCTGCCGTTGAAGTATTGCGTAAGGGGGATTCGTGATAGCATCATCAATGAACAACTCCGACTGTAGATTGATTATATAGTCCGCTGGTGGGAGATAACTCATTATGTGGCTTCGCTGTCGAGGGATATAAAATGTCGGAGGTGAATTTTGATCCATCCGTCCTAAGGCGATCGCTGGTGATGGCAGCACAGAAACGTGGTCATCAAATGTTAGCCATCACAAATATGAAATGCCAAGATCTTATCATTATGTGTGAATATTTTAATATTTTTTAATCAGGTAGACGTGGCAATAAGTTAGTGAACACAGTAATTTTTAAACACGATTAGGTAAATGTAAAAAAGTAAACATATAAACGGATGTCTTTATAACAGCTCGGAAGTTAATGGATGAAATCAGAGCCAAAGAATATTCTAGGCATATTTAATCTCGTCCATAGAAAACGTATTAAAAACTAAAAACCTATTAAATGTGCCCATTGTCAATAGGTATACGTCTTTCGACGTAACTAGCATAGCCACAATTACATGGCTTATTAACGTCGAAAGGCATATTAAAACAAAATCAAATTCTCTGCAAGAGCAATATTGATATCAACAAACTTGGGATGAGGAGGGGTGTGATATGATTTGGTATATAAACGATGCAGATCAATGATAGAGGACACTGGAAGCGGGTCAATCTGCTTGCTACCTATCCACTGCTTTTTAAATCCCGTCGTCGGAGTTATCGATAGCACAATCTGGTCAAAGTACAACAGTGTCACACTACTGGGTATCTTCCGGTTTCTGTCACATGTTTCGTGCGACTTACTAAATGCTCATAAATGAATAAAGTATCATAAATTAAAACACAACAGCTAAGACCTGCACGCTGGATATCATTACCTTCCCCGTGATTTACAAATCCTGCCGTTGAAGTATTGCGTAAGGGGGATTCGTGATAGCATCGTCAATGAACAACTCCGACTGTAGATTGATTATATAGTCCGCTGGTGGGAGATAACTCATTATCTGGCTTCGCTGTCGAGGGATATAAAATGTCAGAGGTGAATTTTGATCCATCCGTCCTAAGGCGATCGCTGGTGATGGAAGCACATAAACGTGGTCATCAAATGTTAGCCATCAGAAATATGAAACGCCAAGATCTTACCATTTTGTGCGAATATTTTAATATTTTTTAATCAGGTAGACGTGGCAATAAGTTAGTGAACACAGTAATTTTTAAACACGATTAGGTAAATGTAAAAAAGTAAACATATAAACGGATGTCTATTTAACAGCTCGGAAGTTAATGGATGAAATCAGAGCCATTCATTTATTGTGACGACTAAGAATATTCTAGGCATATTTAATCTCGTCCATAGAAAATGTATTAAAAACTAAAAACCTATTAAATGTGCCCATTGTCAATAGGTGTACGCCTTTCGGCGTAATTAATCTTTTTTAATTAGTTAAATGTGGTAATTAATGGTTAGGGTAGTAATTCCTTAATCATATTAAGTAAATATGATAATTTATAAATACAATGATTTATAAATTATGAACATTAAATTGCATTTATTGATTTAACTATATACTAGCACAATCGCTAACTCGTGGTTGAGAATGCCTAAAGGTATCGGTTGAGAATGTGTGTCCCTGTTAAATATAATGTAACCTCAACAGTCTGACTGTACACTGCCAGCTGTACTAGATAGTTGTACTTTCTATTTTTGTCTTGCTTGAGCCTATTTAGCTCAACCATCTTGCATTGTAACTGGGTTCAATATTTCTTCATACATTTCAATATACTATTCTATTCTTTTCTCTCTGCATTTCTCTTTGCTTCACAATTTATCATGGTATCAGAGCTTCAGCAGTAAGCCTCTTCACACAGTCGGGAGAGAAACACGATCCTCACAGAGCAGAGCTTTCATGGATCTTGAGAGCACGCGACACAGACTTTTCACAAGGCTTGGAGAGTTGTCTGCAATACTCTCAAAAGATCGTCGTAAGAAGCTTGCAAAGGTTGCAGAGCGTACAACACTCGAAAGATCCTGGACGAAGAGAACGTAGAAGAAGAAACTTTAAAGAAACCTGCACAATTTTTCAAGAATCATCAAAGATTGACAAAGAAGAGCTGCAGAACGAAAGTTCGCTTAAAGAACTCGAAGAAAACATTCAAAATTGTTAAAGATTCATGCAGAAGGCGGAATCGTTTAAAGATTTACGGGAAATCGCTCAAATCTGTCAAAGATTATAGCAGATAACGAAGAATTCATGTATTTCTTTCAAATCTTTGAAAGATTCACGAATCTTTCTTCCACAGGTGAAAAGAACAGCCACTGAAGCCGTAAGATTCGTCCTGCGAACGAATCCAGAGCAGGAAACCAGTCCAAAAGGGACGAGGAGAGCACGGAAAAGGTCAAAACATTTCAGCTGTCAGATCTTGCGCAAAGGCCTGACAGTCGTTAGATCAGCAAGAAGGTGCATGATGGTTAGTCGTTTGGAGCGCATCGGAGAATTTTTTACTTGTGAAGTCCCGACGTCATCTTGACTGTCCATCAAGAAACACGTGGCGAGATCCCGACACTTCATTGACTTGCAAGGTGAAAGGACAGAAGATTGCCGTGAGAATTCGTGAATCACGAAATCACGAGTCATTATGGATCATTGATCGAGAAAGATCGTGAGTCGTCGATCTTCTCTCATCGCAAATCGGTAATCGCGAGTTGGACACTCAAAAGATTGCACTCCAAAACTCCGATACGCAATATCGCGAAATCCCGAGAAGACTTGTGAGTCATCCATCTCAGAGGACAGGTGGCAGCAGATCCAAGCCAACACTCCATCACCATTTCAGAGTTCGGGGTTTTCAAAGACCATTGCAACAGGACTTCGCAACTCGCGAAATCGCGATACGCAATATAGAGATCAGATCTTAGTCGTCCGTTTGTCCGGACACATGGCGAACATCGTAGCGCCCGTCGGCATTTCGGCATTCGGGGTTTCAAGTTGTCAGACACATTGTGTCAATGGAGGATCGCAAGTCGCGATATCCCAAGGAGGAATCAGGACCGTCCATCTCTCCTAGATGCGTGGCATAAATATGGGGACTTGGGAAAAGTCCCGACAAGGAAAGGGCCATCGGCATATCAGGATTCGGCAAATCACGAATCCTGAGGACAAGGATCTCGTGCACTTCGAAACCGCAAAGTCTGAAATCCCGATAGGAGGAACCCTCCATTTGAAGGGGCCCAGCTGACGTCATCTCGTCAAACGAGTCAATCGGTGCATCGACATTTCACGGATCCTGGAGAGGAGACGTCCAGGACATATCAAATCACGAAATTGCGAGGAGAGAGAATGACCATCCATCTGCTGGGATGTGTGGCAGAGATCAGAGGAATCGAGAAAGTCCTGAAAGGAACCCGCCATCAGTAACTCGTGGATCGGGGAAACGAGGAGGAAGATATCGACATCAGAACTCGTGAAATCCCGATTCGCGATATCCCAATAAGATCTGGACCGTCAGATCACTACACGATCTGGACCGTTGAAAAGTCCAAAGGCGAATTCTCGCGTTTCGGCATTTTGAAAGGCAAACAATGGGAAAAGCCTGTAGCGCTTTAAAATCAAAACCTGTGGTCACATTGCAAGGAGACCAAGGGCCAATTCAATCCCGATAAGCTGCCATCGACCATCGGCAAATCGACGTTTTACCGATCGGAGGTAAATATAAAATTTTCCTCTGTACTTCTGCAAAAAAAAAATTAATTCAAAAATCATGGCGTCGTCTAGCAATCTAGGCCCAACTCAGGGTCCGATTCTTCTTGGTAAGAATTACAAATTTTGGTCTCTTCGAATGAGGTCGTTCTTGCAAGAAGAAGAGTGTAGGGAACCATTGGATCTCGGATATGTGGAACCAGATCCATCCTCCCTCACTGCCATGACAAATGCGCAGAGAATTACTCAGGCAACTCTGAGGACCAAAGAAAACAAAGCGAAATTCTGGATACAGAATTCTGTAGATGATTCGATTTTTTTGAAAATCACAGGCGCTGGTACTTCCAAATAGGCCTGGGACATCTTTAAATCTTCCTACCAAGGAAATGACAAGGTAAAAACAGTTAAACTGCAGACCTTGTGGACACAATTCGAGACTCTCAGGATGACAGAGTCCGAAACAGTGGATCAGTTCATGACCAAAGTCATGGGAATCATGAACCAGATCAGACTGATTGGTGAAACCATCACTGATCAACGAATTGTTGAGAAAATCCTCATAAGTTTACCCAAGAAATTTGAAATGGTTGTAAAAGCAATCCTTGAATCCAAGGATCTGTCAAGATTTTCAACAGATGAGTTAATTGGTTCTCTAGTGACACATGATACCAGACTGCATCTCATAGATGAGTCAATCTCCAATGCCTTCCAAACTAAATTCTCATTTAGAAGAGGGAAAGGCAGAGGAAGAAGTATATGAAGAGGGAACACTCAAGGTAACCCTCATACCAATGGAGGGAACAGACAACAATATCCAAATCAGAATTTCCAAGGTCAAAGAAATCAACAACAAAATCAACATCAGAATTTCCAGCCTCAAAGAGGCAGAGGGAGAAGATTAAATGACAAAACTAGCATTCAATGCTATTACTGCAAAAAATATGGGCACTATGAATCTGAATGCAGGAAGAAGCAGGCAGATCAGCTCTCAGGCAGAGAACATGTGTCAAATCATATGGGAGACACCTCAAGAGGTATGTTTCTCTCATGCCACAAGACTGAACAACAACCTCAAGATCTCTCGTTGCTGGACAATGGATGCAGTAATCACATGACAGATAACAAAGAATTACTTTCATGCATTTATTCTTCAATCTCATCTGATATTACACTTGGAAATGATCATTTAGTCAAAGTTCAAGGAAAAGGAACTGTTCATATTCTTACTAAACAGAATGTAAAGAAAGACATATGTAATGTCTATCATGTTCCAGACTTGAAACATAAGTTGTTAAGTGTAGGACAACTCATTGAAAAAGGATATAAGGTACTTTTTGAGGGAGCATCTTGCAAAATCTATGATAGAAAACCCAGCAGAAAATTGATCTCTGAAATCTATATGACTCCAAATAGGATGTTTCCCCTTACCCTCAGAACTACAAACCTGAGTCATCCTTATGCACAGAGTGCATCAACCCTGAATGAAACAATGGTTTGGCATACAAGATTTTGAAATCTACCATTTCAGAGTCTAATTCTTCTTCAGAAAAACTCCATGGTTAAAGGTCTACCTATTTTTAAAGAGCAAATTCCCCCATGTGAGTCTTGCATACTTGGAAAACATAAGAGAACTAGTTTTCCACAGTCTTCCAATCAAGCCAAACAGTGTCTTGAACTAGTTCACACTGACCTATGTGGACCAATGCAAACAGAGTCAATAGGTGGTAGTTTTTACTTTCTAACATTTATTGATGATTTCAACAGGAAAATATGGATCTATTTTCTTAGACACGAGTCTAAAACATTTACAAAATTCAAAGAATTCAAAGCAGAAGCTGAAAAACAGAGTGGCAAATTTCTCAAAGTACTTAGGTCAAATGGAGGAGGAGAATACAAATCTAGAGAATTTGCAAATTTCTGCAAATATCAAGGCATCATCATGCAAGCAACAACAAGGTATACTCCACAGCATAATGGAGTGGCTAAAAGAAAAAATCAGACCATCATGAATATGACAAGAAAACTTCTCAAAGAGAAATGTCTGTCAAATACTTTTTGGGCTGAAGCAGTAGCATGCTCAATTTATCTTTTGAACAGATCACCAACCACCAGTCTACAGATGAAAGTTCCCCAAGAAGCATGGAGTGGGACAAAGCTCAATGTAGCTCATCTAAGGACATTTGGATGCATAGCATATGCACACATACCTTTCGAATTAAGGAAGAAGCTTGATGATAAAAGTGAAAAATGTATTTTCACTGGTTACAATGAAACATCTAAAGCTTACAGGCTTTACAATCTAATCACCAAGAAATTGATTCTCAGCAGATATGTACAATTTTTGGAAAACCAATTCTGGAATGATTCAGAAAAACAGCAAGTGGACAGTCAAAATCCATTGCTGCCAAGTTCTGAAAACACAGAAAATTCAGAACAACAAGTACCTCAAACTTCTCTTCCAAGACTACAAGTACAAGGACAACCAGATAACTCACAGGATAACTCAACTTCCAACAGAGAATCATTCTCTGAACCACAAAATCAGAGAACTCAAAGTTTGAGAGAAATCCATCAACAGTTGGATGACTTTGAGCAACATAATATTTTTGCTTTAATGTCATGTCAACCTACCTCCTTTAAGGAAGCAACTAAGGAGCCACATTGGGTTCAAGCCATGAACCAAGAAATTGTCTCCATTGAGAAGAACAAGACATGGGATCTTGTTGATTTGCCAAGACACAAGAAGAGTAATGGTGTCAAGTGGGTTTACAAAACTAAACTCAATGAAAAAGGGCAGATTGAAAAGCACAAGGAAAGACTTGTTGCCAAAGGATTCTCACAACAACCAGGTACTGATTATGGTGAAAATTTTTCTCCAGTAGCAAGGTTAGACACTGTCGGAACTCTATTGGCCATAGCAGCACAACACAAATGGCAAGTTCACCAAATGGATGTCAAGTCAACATTTCTAAATGGATTTTTAGAAGAAGAATTTTATGTCGATCAACCACCTGGATTTGAAGTCCAAGAGCACCCAGCCAAAGTGTATCGGTTGAAGAAAGCCTTGTATGGCTTAAAGCAAGCTCCAAGAGCTTGGTACAGTAGAATTGACACTTACCTGATCAAAAGTGGTTTCAACAGAAGT
>ML795650.1:158142-172786 GCA_009831015.1 Picea engelmannii
GATTTCAAACATGCCATGCAATCTGAGTTTGAGATGACAGATCTTGGCATAATGAAATATTTTTTAGGCATTGAGGTTCATCAATCAGCCAAAGGCATTTTTGTCTGTCAGCAAAAGTATGCAACAAACATCATCAAACGGTTCCGCATGGAAGGATGCAATCCAGCAGAAACCCCCATACCTTTAGGCACAAAGTTGAGCAAGAAAGATGAAGGTCCTACTGAGGACTCTACTTTATACAAAATTTTAGTAGGCAGTTTGTTGTATCTTACAGCAACTAGGCCTGACATCATGTATGCAGCCAGCCTTGTTTCCAGATTCATGGAATCACCAAAAGATTCGCATTGGAAAATGGCAAAACGAATTTTGAGATATGTAGCAGGAACAATAAATTTTGGTTTATGGTACACTAAATCTGATAGGAATCAACTCTCTGGTTACACAGATAGTGACTTTGCAGGCAGCCTAGATGAAAGGAAAAGCACATCAGGATATGTTTTTCAACTGGGCATGAACCTAATTTCATGGGCATCGAAGAAGCAGCCAATTGTATCCATATCTTTTGCAGAGGCATAGTATGTAGTTGCTACCTCAGCTTCATATCAAGCTGTGTGGATGAGAAGATTATTGAAAGACATGTCACAAACATAAAAGGATCCAACTCCTATTTTCTGTGACAATACATCAACAATTGCATTATCTAAGAACCATGTCTTTCACAAGAAAAGTAAACACATTGACACTCGGTTTCATTTCATACGTGAGCTAGTCAATAATGGGGGTATTGCACTACAATTTTGTGGTTCTCGAGATCAGCTTGCTGATATATTCACCAAGCCACTAAGAAAGTCAGTTTTTTATTTTTAGAGACAACACTTAGGCATAGTCAGTGCTAATGATTGTAACTGTTGAGTTTAAGAAGGAGTGTTAAATATAATGCAACCTCAACAGTCTGACTGTGGACAATTGTACTTTCTATTTTCGTCTTGCTTGAGCCTATTTAGCTCAACCATCTTGCATTGTAACTGGGTTCAGTATTTCTTCATACATTTCTTCATATTGTTCTATTCTTTTCTCTCTGCATTTCTCTTTGCTTCACAATTTATCAGTCCCAACATAAAACGTCTGTGGTAATCTGAAACGTTTGGCTGCATTAGGTTGATAAATAGAACCTGTAGCAATTACATATCCTTACAGTAATTTTTTAATGTGATTAGGTAAATGTTAAAAAGTAAACATGTTAACGGATGCTTTGATAAATGCAAGAAAGTTATGAACAATAAATCTAACCCATTGATTTTGGAGGATGACTAAGAATATGCCAGCATCTTCAATGCATAGCCTTCAGATTAAGGTTTAAGGTTAAATAAGGTCAAAAGATCATTAATTGTGCCCATTATCAATAGGTGTAAGCCTTTCCAGTGATATAATTTAAATAGTATAAATTATTAAAAAAACATTAAGAAATTTTGAAAACCTAATCTCGAAAATTCAGTTTTTACATCTAAGAGTCCTGTACTCATAGGGATTGCAAATTGCATATGACAATAGTATCAATGAACATACAGGTATCTTCTTTACAATTCCCCTCTGGAATATCTGCAACATAAGATTCCGCAACAGCAGTCCAAGCACGTCCGTCTCTTACAAATTCATTCAATGAGATCGCAGACAGATAATCACGAAGGCGATGATCTACTCCCATGATCCTGAAGCTGAGAACGTGATTCTGCTCGTCCAGAATCCCGAGGCGTTCCACGCGTTCTTGGCTGGTAGTCCTGTCGCGACTTTCACCTCCCTGACACACACAGTCTTGATTTCTCCCTTTTTCTTGATCGAGCAGCTCCTGATGAAGGGCTTGTACCTTTCAGGTTGATCGAATCAGGTTTCAGGCTTGTACGTTTCAGGTTTATCGAACCTCCGAACGACTGACCACACAAGGCTCGCTGGTGCATTGATTCTCTCCATCAACATGGACGAGCATTGGTTGTCACCAACTTGCAGATCAGAATGGTGGAGAGCCAAAACAACCTTCAATTTCGCGATCTCCTCCTGGCTAAGACCAAAAGTCATTTTTCTGATTTCTTGCAAATTTACCAGATTTTGAATTTCGAATGCTCCATCCATCGTAATCTGTTTCTTCTTCGAATATGTACGCGACCTCCGTGGCAAATAAATCTACACGGCATATAGCTCTGGTCAGCGAATATATATAAATTACAAAGAATCTGATCTAGCGCCGAGGTTTCCGTCTGCGGATGGATCTGAAGTAAATACAAACGTGGGCGATGAAGCGGATCAACAAACCGAATAACGGGATGTATCTGAAGAATAAAATAACAAATGTTGGCGATGAAGCGGATCAAACGAACCAAATATCTGCCATGAGAGCACCTCTCTACCCCCGTTTTTCACGAAAATAGGTGAAACCATGCTCAATATCACTCTCCGGGATTCATTCATAACCACACCGTGTACATCGCCTTCGTGTTGCCGCTTGTGTTGCCCTATATATCCACCTAGTGAGATGACATAGATTACAGTTTCGACGAAACATAAAGGCAAGCTATGATCAGAATTGCTTTCAAATCCGACAACCTCTCTACAACTACTATGATCTTTCAAATCCGACCACCTATATACAACTAGCCCGGCATTCAATGCTGTGTAATGAAGTGGATATTGTCGAGCGGGTATTGGCCGCCGGAAACAGCTCCCCGCCGGTCCGGGCGAAGGTTGGCAAACAAGATCAAGCAATAGATTATGCAGAAAGCTGTGGATATGACTACCTTCTAGACTCTTTCCTCTGGCAACCTATTACAATTGAACAATCTCTCCAACCTGTTCTCTTTCAGTCCCGCAATTTGATTCACTTCTTCGCTTGTGGAGAAATGGATTCAATTGGACCTTTTCACCATTTCAATTGCAATGAACTCGCTTGGGTCAACTTACAACTATTTTCTAACGGTGATATATTCCTTTTTATAAAATCCCCTTTCTTTCTCCTTGTTATTCCACATTGGATAGCGCATTGGTTATGGCTAATTGGTGATATTCCTTTTTGATAAAACCCCCTTTCTTTCTCCTTGCTATTCCACATTGGATAGCGCATTGGTTATTACATATAATTCGCATTGTATGCATTCTTAGCGGTAGTATGCAATCTTTTCAATATGACTTTTTGGTTGGCATTGTATGCATATATTTTTAGGAGTAGTAGTCTTTTTGTCTTAATCAATCCACTTATTATTATCATATTTATATAATTTAACTTTTTGTTAAAGAAGGATTATCTTAATATAAATTTTCATTTTTTTAATTGTTCTTAAAATTGTTTTAAAATTGTTTTTGATGTTAATGGGTTTTTTATAAGTTTTCTTAAAAAAAAAATTATACAATAATTAAATTTAAATAATAAAAAAAATAATTTCTAAAACTAAAAAATATTAAATAATAAATATTAACTACTACTGCATATATAAAATTCCATGCACTAGTGCATCATTAGTTTAATGGAAAACCACTGCGTTGATATTTTATTGGTACATCTAGTATTATCATATGTAATACACGATGTGTAATAGTGTGTTCTTGGTAATTGATATTTTATTGGCATTAATATGTAATACACTATGTATATTAGTGTGTTCTTTGTAGTTGTAATACTATGTGTATTAGTATGTTTTTTTAATTGTAATATACAATATGTATTATAATATTAAAGTTTAATTATAAATTTATTTAATTTGATAAATTAATTTTAGAAAAAATAAAACAAAATTAAATATTAATAATACTAAATAATAATATTTATAGTTGAAATTTTCTTAAAATATAATTTTTTTTTCTTAAATAAGTTTCTTAAAATATATTTTTTTATTTTTTTAAATTGGAAGTTTGATAAGTTCAGGACTTGATATTTATTTGATTTGAGCATGTAGGAGGTCTCACTGTTAATCCCCTAGGTTGGATGTCCCCTAGGTTGGATGTCACGTGCCTCATTCGGCATCACTACCAAGTTAGGTTCTATAATCAACGATGAAAAGTTTACATTGGATACCATTTGCGAAGTGTGAGGTAATGCCTAGGGTATTCCCATGAAGTTTTATTTAGAAAAATAATCATGCAATGAATAAATTTATATAATGAAAAAAACTCACTTCTAAAACTACAAAGTATTAATTTGCAAATATTAACTAGTGCTCTTATGTTAATATGTGCATTGGTACACATGTAAAATTCCAATGCACTAGTGCATCATTAGCTTAATGGCACACCAATGCATAGTTATTTTATTGGCACACCGAGTATTATCATGGTAGTGGCACACTACGATAATTGGAGTGCACCATGAGTATTCTACAACATTCCACTTCTCCCTTGTATTGGTATCAATGCTCAACATAAATGTGTGCACCACCAACATGGAAAGAGGTGTCATTACATGACCACATCAATTTTGAGCACTTATATTTAAATCACATTGATACTATCCCAAGGGGTTAGTGAAACAAGTTGTCACTAAAGTTGTTGAGCACTTGGATAGTTACATGCCAACATGTGCTTGGTTCAAATATCGATAGGTTAGGTGCACTATTCTATCTTGAGGGATTTACTAGGAACACCATCCACAAATGTGGGGAAGCGTCCACATGGCTTTCCCATGATGCTTTCCTTGGAGAAAAAGAACATTGATACAATTTTCAAGGATAAATTATTTATCTCTTATCCATATGATGTGCTACTAAACCCATGTCATTGTGTCATCATATTGTATTAGTAATTGTAGTGAATTGTGCTACTAAACTCACACACACACATTAGCACTTCCATTGTGGAAAGAGGTGTCACTAGGTAGCTACATCAACTATGCACAAACATCAAACATATTGAAAGTACCCTGATACCATTTTCAAGGACAAATTAGTTGTGTGTACCTCATACAATGTGCTACATAAAAACATGTGCATCACGCACATGGTGCACAAAATCTATTGGATCACTGCCATCCAGTCTACTAAAAAACCCCTATGCACCAATGTCGAGTCCTTTAACAAAAACAAATTTGCACCATGGATCGAAAAACCGATTTTTTTCTTAAAAGATATTGTTGCACATAAACGAGGAAGAAAGTAAGATAAATATGTTTAGAGAAAACAAATAAGAGTTAGTTGGGTTGGTGCTTACTTATTTATAGAACTTAATAGAATCAAATCTGAAAATAATTGAATTTAGGTTTTTTTGGAAACCATGAATTTGCAAGAACAAAAAAAGTACAACAATCTTTATAGTGCAACATGAATAACTATGAGTGAAGAGGTGCCACACACTAGTGCTTGAAATAGGAAAATGGATCACTAACAATGGGTGGAAATGCTTTGGGAAACATAGAAAATGATTTAAGAAAAACTTTTAAACATGATCTAATGTAATAATCCCCTTGATGCACCAATGTACCTTGAGAAATAACTCACTACATGACCTGTATTAATTTATTTTTTTGTTCTTATTCTCAAATGGCACATTGGTATCAATGTTTTGTTTTTATTATGGAGAATTTATTTGTACCAACTTTCACTAGCATATTTAGGCACAAGTTGGAGAGAGAGACATTTAGCTAGCATAACTTCAAATGGTTTTGGAACATTGGGTGTGGCTTTGTGCACTATGAGTTAAGTCCCTCTATATGCTCAATACTAGCCTCATTTGACCCATTGTTGTGAGTTTAACATCCATCAATGCCATTGGGTTGGTTACCTTGTTTGTGAATGCAAGGAGAATTATAAGACATATAACGATAATTGGGGACCTCCTACTTGGGTTAAAAATGATAAGTTTCTTCATTTCGAATTGGTCATCTCCATGGAGAAGTGTCCAAAGTAGTAGACAGTGATGGATGGGGCCTTGCTTGACCTATTAATGAACCTATCAACCTATGAATTGGAAAATATCTTGAGATGAGTAAATTTGTAAATTTTTGTTACAGAAAGATGGTTGACGATGAACAATATTTCCTTTTAATATGTCATACTCCTATTTATTTAAGACATAACTTTACTCAATTTCATAACTTAATTACTTTTCATTATTTCCTCACTCCCAAAAACCATAATACTTTCATTTCCACCATGTTCAAATTAAAATTATCTAGTTGGATTCTCTTTATTTGTAGGGTAAACCTTGTTTTTCTTATGATATGATGATGATCATCATCATCATCAAAAATATTAAATATTATCTGTAAAATAAAAATGATGATAGATGCATCACCAAAAAAAATTCATGGGTTAATTTAAAATGTGTTTATCAAAATTAAATAATTTTGAATCCACCATTTTCATTTTATGTTTTAACTTGTTATATGTTCTTACCACTTTGTATCCCATTTTATACCAATTTGGATATCTCTATTAAATAGGGAAATCAACACTTCTTTCTCATAAGTGTGTAATTAATTTGTGAGGAAACCTTTGATTTTTTATTTTAATTATGATGTCATACTTATCAATTGTTGTGACATTTTTTTTAGTAGTTCAAAAGGAAATCATCAATCACTTCAATAATATTTATTAAGTACAAAAATATGATACCACTAGTACATTTGGGTCAAATTTCAACGGCCCGTTCGACGCAATTGCCACTTTATATTGTCGTGAGAACGAAAAACAATGGACCCCCTCAAACGTCGTTTCACATTATGTCATTTTTTCGACGACATAGATATTGTCTCTATTGCGACGTTTCATGCGGACACGTGTCATCTCAGATTTGAGTGTCCAACCCCCATATAGTCGTCGTTATAGCGACATCCTAGACATCACAATTTCGACGTCCCATTTTGTCAGTCTCTCTACATGTTTGCATTGGGAGAGATGTCTTCAGGCATCGTAAGAATGAAATAGGCAATGGTGGAAATAGAGATGGTACAAGGTATCATCTCCGACATGGTTGTTATGGGAGAAAAACTCTAGGACTTTGTACGTATGACGTACTCAGTGGTGGCTCTAGCAATGATAAGACTCTTGGAGGTGGCAAGACCGACGTCTTGGAAGTGGAAAGAGAGACGTCTTGGAGGTGGCAAGAGAGACGTCTTGGAGGTGGAAAGAGTGACGTCTTGGAGGTGGAAAGAGATACATTTTTGAGGTGGCAAGAGTGGAATTAAGAGGTATCAACTCCGATGTGGTTGCTATGGGAGTGACACTCCAAGACATCGCAATAGAGACTGTGTTGTAGGTATTTAAAAAAAAAATACAATATCAATAGTGAGAGGGATAGGTACATTAACCTTTTCTAAGATACTAGCCATATCAATATTTAAATCTATATCATCGGTCTTAGGCAAGGTTGGTTGAAAAGGAGGACTAAATTCCAATGGTAAATGGGGTCTTGTCTAATGAGGTTTAGGATCACTAGGATATGTCTCGGGTGTGTTATCACACAAACTCACAATTGTTGAGCTAAAGTCCAAAATCTCAAGTGCAATCATGCATAACTTAGAGGGAAGGCCCCTGTCACCTCACCAGTCCTCTTTCACTTCAAGCCATCTTTCCTTTGACTGAAGTGGGTTTCCCTCAATTAAGATTGTGAGGACTTAGGGAAAGTAATCTCAATGTGGAGAGTGAAGTCTGAGAAAAATGCCTTTGGGTAGCTTTAGACTATTGAAGAAAGTACTTGGAGGTCTCAAGATCAATGTCTTTTCATTGGGCATATGGAGTTAATGTAGCACTTCAATGTATATCGAGGGAAAAATAATACTTGAAAGTATATCATAGGATTATCACCTCATAAGCCTGGGTCAACTTCCTAGGAGATAAAACCCTAGAGTTTATCCCCTCATAAACACTAGGTGTCTTCCTATCCCTTCAAGAGATAATAGCACAAGATCAAGACAACTATGTTTTAAAACCTAGGGGGATAGCCACTTCTAACCCCTAGAACTAAACCCTATCCAAGAAAAACCTTAAGGGGATAGACACTCCTAACCATTAAGGAAAACATTGAATGCTTCAATGAGTTAAGATGGATAAAACAAGGGAAGGGGACGATCACTCTCAATCCTTCCTTAGGGTTTCAAGATTGTTTAAGGAGACAAAGTTAACATGAAACTATTACTCTAATAGAGCATTCACCAAGATATCCCAAGAAACATTACATGCAACATAATGAAAATTCTTAAGATAAGGCACATAGCATTAAGAAAATCCATTTTCACGAAACATCCACCAAACAAAAAGAGAAAACATCCACTAGATCAATCTCCAAAAAATGCACCTAAGTATAACACAAGATTCTTCAACAAATGTTTCTCAAATGAGGGGAAAGAGGGGCTTTGGTGCAACATCTAGCCTCCAAAGGCCCTTCAATGCTCTCTTTTTTGCTCAAAATCAGCTATACAATCTTCAATTGTTCTTCAAGTGGGCTAGGGTTTCCTTCACCAAGAGTGTAATAAAGGCCCAACATATTCCTTCACATGTGGGAATGTGAGCTTCAAAATGAGATAATGTCGTATCACAACCAAGAGCCCACAAAATCGCCCAAGGAATTACCTTATTTACTAGTTAAGCAAACAAAGAACCATTATCCATTTACACATGGGTGTAAGAGATTCAACACAAGAACATAACCTTCCTCAAGGGATACAATCTCTTTGTCTAAGCTTCCACTTGAGATAAAATCTCTCTGTCTAAACTAATTTATCAATCAACAAAATTTCTAAGATTCCACTTTTAATCATTGCACTTATGACAAAGAGATTTGGGAATTGGCGCAAGTGGTTAAGAAATGGAAGCATAATATCATGGGCAATGAAATAATAATTCATATCAATTGTCAACCTCTACAATATATGTAGGTACAAAGCTTGCCCCGACCAAACAAGACACTATTGTTGGAAGGGTTTTCCTACAAAACTTTCATCCAATGATCAAACATTTGGAATAAGTATTATCAAGAAAGCCAATCTCTATAATTCAATGGTCGTTATTACTACACTTAGCTTACTCCTCCAACTTGTAATAACAAGTTCAGATGGAATTAAAGCTTTCATAGGGTTTATTCTTAAGTAAAAATGTGCGTCTTCAAACACAACAACATCCTTATTCTCTTTATCCACACGTTCTTGATTCAAACAAATACTCACTTAACACCTTATCTTTGGAAATCAACTATAAGGAAAATGAATATGCATATTTTATAATCTAACACTATAACCTAAGAATATGGAAGATATTAATAAATATACATATTTTATAATCTAATTATGGAAGATATATCTCATGTCTAACCTTAACCTATGCATAAGGACAAAATCTATTTTACTTAAGTGCTTCACATTAACCCTAGGGTTCACTTTATAAGAGACCATAAGTACTTAGGGTTTGTTCTATTGAAAATATATTTAAAGAGATAAGGGACTATGTTAGTCTTGTGTTGTTGTATTTGGATATCCATTAGATAAAAGGTTTCCCCACCTTAAGAGACAGGTAAACATTTTTTCCTTCTTCAGATTATCATAATACAAGTGTATCTCTTAAATATTTCATATTATTGCCTCTTGTATACAATTATTGCAGTCATATTTTCTTCATACTTGGTTGTTTTTTAATTTTAAGGGTTAAGGAACACTATAAGTTCTATCAGAGCTCTTTCTTGAGCCAATGTGCCTCTAAATTTTAATATAATCATTTTCAAGCCAGAGACATATTACGACATATTTAAATAACAAAATGATATATTGTTCAATGGGTAAAACTATAGTTGGGGAAGAATACACGTAGGAAATTAGGAGAAATTTAAGTTCTAGAATGGGCCTCCTAAGGAAAATCATAAAATAATAGTTAAAATATGAAAATAAGAGTTATGAATTTTCAAAGGGAAAGAAAGAAAACTACTTTCTATTAATCATATTTTTTACTTATCTCCTTATAGGTGTACTTAAATTTCAAGTGTAGGAACTCACTCGATGCATAATTTAATTTTGTATACAACAAGTACCCACTTTGCATACTTTTGATAAATCCATTATGACATAAACTGGAAATAAATGAAAAAACATGTTTTTGTTTATGTATTTCTAGTTTATATAACCACAGGTCTATAAAAAATATCCACAATGGGTACTCGTTGGAAAAAAAAATTAATTTTGCATCCAAGAAGTTCCTACACTTGACTTTTGAGTAAACCTATAAAAATATAAGTCAAAAATATAATTGAAAAAATAATTTATCTTCCTTTCCCTCCAAAAATATTTATCCTTATGGTTGACACCATCATATTGAATCCTATTGGTCATTTTAAAGTTGATTTTGATAAAACTTTTTTTTCTTTTAGGCTCAATTTTTTCCTCAAAGTTTTTGGGAATGTGTTATATTCTCTACATGGATATCTTTACCTTTTTTTCAAATGCATCAAGGGGGGATAACTAGGTTCCTCCTATATAGTTTTCAGGGGTAGGAGCCTTCGACCAATTGTTTGGGCTATTTTCAGTCTTCTTTTTGGCTTGTTTTGTGGTTTTCGTCCAATGCATTTTTGGCCCATTGTAATCTAATCTTGCTTAAGGGAGTATGGTTTTAATATAATATGGGATTAATATATTCTGGTTTTTTATGTCGTGAAATACATATATATATTATTGTGAATGGTGGCATTAATATAATGAAGAAGATAGAGGTGTGACTCTAATGTTTGTTGGTTTTCCTAGTTAAGGGTTTCAACGGTAAATCATTGTGTAGTGTGTGTGTGTGTGTAATTGTTGTTATTTATTTTTCAATTAAGAATCAATGTGAATTTTTTCTCTTCAAAGGTTTAAAACTTACAAAAATTCCCTTAAAAAATATAAGTGGAATCACTTTATTGTAAACCCTTCTAACCCTTGTTGGTACCCCTTGAAGGAGTATCACATCAAACAACACCTGCATATGGAATCTCACTTCCATGTACCTTCAAGCATATTGGAAGTCCCCTAGGAATACCTAAAACTAACTCTATCTCAACCGATTAAGAATATTATTTCTATAGTACACTGAGAACAACGTGAGGGGAGATCAGTCTCTAGGACCTCGATAGTTGGGTCATACGACTAAGGGAATGGATGAGCCTCCTTATATAATGCCTTGAGATATTGGGTCAAGTACTATTTTTAGACCCTACAAGTATATATATGAGTTATAAAACCTAACTATCATCTATTTCCATGACCTTGCAAACCCTAGATCATGTAGTCCGACAATGAAATTCCTACTTCTTTACATCTAGATGGAGTTTGAGGATTTTGTCACCAAAGTAATAATAATTTAAGAGTTATACACAAATTAAAGAAAAACTTGATCCCACAAGCACCATTGTGGGAGGAATATCTCAAAATATTCCTTGGATTGTGTTGATCATGTGGGTATACCTCTCAAGTAACCCTTTTCCGGTGGACCTGGAAATACAATGATTTGGGGTATATATGAATAGACTCATTTCATGTCCTTGATTACAGTGTGATAAGTGGAGAATAATACTTGCAAAAAATATTTTGTGGTTCAATGGTTCGAAATCACAACATGTCCAAGTTGAAGAACCAAGAACATGACCAACCCTTTAAGACCCAACAATAGGCCCAACCCACTTTAGACCAATATCTATAATAAAAGGTTGTTCACATTGAGTCTACACTCAACATTATGCATGAAATAATGAAATCCCAAGAATAAACATTGATAGTATTAGGGTCCCACTTAAATCTAAATATAACATATCCAAACATTGATCAAACAAAGGAGGAATTTACAACCCGTGAAGTGCAAGCCACACACATGTTTCGGGAAAACCCCCACCCACACTTTCAAGATCACAGTTCATGGAACACTTTTCCAAAGGTAAACATGAAAAAATCTTGATGGGCCTAATCCCTTAGTGTGGGTTACCCAAATGGAACACAATTTCTCTATCCATGGCATTACCGATGATCTACACAAACTAAAAGTCGAGAGGTCTTATATTTGGATGCCAAAAATTCGTAGTAGTGGAAATGATATAAGAATACATATAAAGTCTAAATGGACTTGGCCTAGTTTGTGCAATTTTTGTATGCTTGTTTTGAACAAGACACTCACCATTTAGGATGCCTCACAAAATTATGCCAAAGTGACAAAATTATGGACCAATTATTTCTTTTTTGCAATTGGAAGTACACACAAAGGGCCTATCTGATTCATTTTATAAATAATGTTTCATTAGTGGCCTCAAGGAAGCAATTAAAGATCATATCATGATGTAGTTCCCAAACACATGGTTGTAATCTTGTGGTAGAGTTAAAGAAGTTGAGATAGTGATCAATTCAAAAAATAAGATACCTTTATTCACCACTCTCCCTATCCCTCCTATGGTGACTACCCCCATATTATCCAACTCACAACTAGTATGCAATCACAATTTATCTCCTTAAGAGATGGAAAAACACCAATGCCTCTACCTTTTCTATAATTGTGATGAGAAATATTTCAAAGGATGAAAATAAAAAGAATAGAAATTATTTCAAATGGATCTATTTCCACACAACTAACTAGAGGAAATTTGTGTTTAATATAATCATGAACCAAACTTGTAAGACATCAACCTTCCCATGGAATATGAATCCCCCTTGCAATTTCCTAGAAAGGAACCCAAATTTCTCTCCATGCCCTATCATGTTTCTTTGCACCCAAACCTTGAAATTGATTGGCTACATCAAGCACCACAAATTGAGTGTTTTGATTGATAGTGGTAGCACCCACATTTTTATTCATAGGAGAGTGTAAAAATAAACACATTGGTATGTATTTCCCATATCTAATTTTCAAATTACAATAGCCAATGGGGTTACAATGAAATGTGGGGGATGATTTGGAAATGTGAATTAGTAGATTAGCGAGTATCATCTAAAAAATCACATGGTTACTATTCAAATGGGAATTTGTGATATGTTATTAGGTTAAATGGTAACACATTTTTTGTTCTATAACCATGGTTTTCAAAGAATTATACATGAGATTCACTCAAGAAGAGAAGAAACGTATCGTCAAGGGGACTACACTAGGTTCCCATGAAATTATCAAATATCGTCATATGGAGAAGTTGTTGAAGAAAATCCACTTAGGTATTATTTCATAGTGCGATTCCATACAATTAGTTGACACCAACACAAAAGAAATTAACCCCAAATTGTAGTTGGTTCTTTCTAAGCATCAACAAGTATTTGAAACACCACAAATTTTACCACCCTCATGTAGGGAAAATGACCATGGTATTCCCATCATTCTAAGTAGTAAACCACCCAATGTACACCCTTATCCACACCACTTTGCTTATAAAAATGAAAACAAAAGGATTATTCAGGCATTATTGGAGGTCTGAGTCATATATCCCAATAATATTCCTTAATCATCACCAATGTTCATGGTATTAAAGAAGGAAGGTATTTGGTGCATGTGTCCTGATTTTTGGGATTTGAATAAGTCATCAAGAACAAATTTCATATCCCAGTTATTGATGACCTCTTAGATCAACTTCATGCAGATCAATTTCTCCCTAAACTTAACCTGTGTTCCATATACAACCATATTATAATGAATTATAGAAACATCCCTAAGAATACCTTCCATACACATAAAGGTCATTATCAGTTTTTAGTGATTCCTTTTGTCTTTTGTAATTCTCCATCTACCTTCTAGAGCCTCATGAACAAGATATTTCAACCATTACTACACAATTTTGTGTTGATACTCTTTAATGATATTCTGGTATGTACAAAACATGGTAATACCAAATAGAACATGCTCATATATCCTTACAACTCCTATAATACCTACAACTATTTGTGAAATTATCCAAATGTGCTTTGGGGATTTATAGGTTGAATACTTAGGTCACATTCTAAGTGAGGAGGGAGTATGAGTTTATCCCTTCAAAATTGTAGCTATGAGAAATTGGCCCCATACAAATAACCTGAAGAGGTTGTAACGATTCTTAGGAATTACATTCTACCATAGGAAGTTTGTGACAAATTATGGAAAAAAATTTTCTCCCAACTTAACCTTGATACTAAAAACTAATTTCTATGTTTTGGCAAGGCCACTAAACATGCCTTCTTAGATTCAAAGTGCACCATGTGCATGAATCCAATATTAACAGTTCTATATTTTACTAATAATTTTTTATTAGAATGTGATTCCTTGAGCCGAGGTGCTGTGGAAATATTGATGCAAGAAGGGAACCCTTTGGAATTCAACAATAAAGATTTATGTGATTGTAACTTGGGTAAATCCACATATGATAAAGAGATGAAGGTCATATTACGTGCAATAGATACCTGGAATACATATCTTATAGGGTGATATTTCTAGATTAAGACTTACCATCATAGTCTAATTTACTTTCTCAAACAAAGGTTATCCTCACCAAAGTAGCATAAGGGGGTCACCCAACTACTAGGGTATTATTACATTATAAGGAGAAAAACTTGTAGTGGAGATTTTGTAGAGGTTTTTAGTGTTACAATATTTGGAAAATGTTTCAAAAAAACCTCCACTACAACCTCCACTATTCCAAGTAGAGGTTTTAATGGATGTTCCATATAACTAAAAACCATTCGGTAGGTAGAGGTTGTAGTAGAGGTTTTTTT
>ML795650.1:173291-191667 GCA_009831015.1 Picea engelmannii
TTATGTGTTAAGTTCATGTATCTTCTTGTAAATGCTTATGTGTGAGGAATTGTTCTTTTAGATGGTTAAATATGTACTTAAAACAAATACACAGCAACACAACTTGCAGCAAATAAACCATCAAAACTCACAACAAGAACAAGATGATAAAGGAGTTCACCCCCCTCCGGGCTACATCTCCTTGAGCCTCCATCAATGGACTTGGCTTTCTGGGATTAATTAGTAAAAAGTTATTTTACAAGCTATTTATCAACTCCAATAGAAAAACAGACTGTACCATTGAGATCAGAACACATAAAAACCCCAAAAATTACTAATAGAACTCTGAAAACAGATCATGGCTCATCCAGGCATGACCTCTTGTACATGTGGCCATAAGCTTCCCTGAGCTTCTCTTTGGAAAAAACACCTGTAAAAGTCCTCAAAAGCCTCTGAAACCTGTCCCAATGTGTTCAGAGCATATCAATTAGCCAAAAATGATTATTCAATCACAGAAAACAAACATAGGATCACCAAACCATGTCCTCGATCAATGAGGGCTTCAAGCTCCCTGGAGCTTGATGAAACTTCAATGGTGAAAAACTTGCATAAAAAGTCCTCAAATGGCCTTGAAAATAGCGCCAATGGATCCATCATGTCCAAAAACCCCTAGCTGGGCTTTTACAGCACCTCAATCGGCCAACATATGAAGAAGTTATGCCTCCTCCATTTTCCTCCTTCAAGCTTTCTGAAACTGGCTCTACAGAACGCACCTCTGTGTGCATGAACCAAGAACACGCTCCAAAATGCGCGTTAAAACCTAGCCCCGTGCATAACAGAAAACCGGTCCAAACTGTAGGACGGTTAGGGCGCCTCCAGCCCCTAACCACCAAGGCCAAGGTCACATGGATCCTCCATACGACCGCACTCTCATATAAAAAGGGCCACATTTAAAAAAACCCAACGCGCGAATAGACATGGTCACATGGAAAATACAAAGGACCGCGGGCTGTCCATTTAAACGACCCAAACTCCGCGCACAAGTGTAGCTAGTGGTCATGTTTAAAACATATAAAACCGTGGGCTGGGGCTAAGCCCCAGCCCGACCCCGTGCCAACCATACATTAACACAAATTTAAATAAATTTAAATCCGTCCTATAGTAAGAACTACTATAGTGGTGCGTTGGCAACGCGGACTTTCCAAAGGCTTTACATGATGGGAGGAGGTCCAAGGTTCGACTCCTGTGGACTCATAAAATTTTACATAAATGAACCAATAGCCAACAACCAATAAAGGGGTGCCACGTGGTAGCCCATGACTGGGCCACGTGGTACCTTACCATTCGTTGAAAATGATGCCACGTGTCAACACGATTCGACCAACTGCCAGCCAATCAAACTGCCACATAACCTTTTCCACATCATCATACAGTCACCACATCAGCATTTACGGTCAATCCACATCAACATCTGTACGGACTGTACGGACTGCCTAGTCAGCATCCATTTTTTTTACTATTTGGCGATTCAGACAGATCATGATATCTCTCTCTCCCGACGTCCGTTTGAGATGAAATGAATTGTTTTGGGTTTGTGATGATGAGGGCTACAAACCCATTTGTTTTGAGGCAATTCCGAGAACTTTGATGTTTGAGCTAAAATTTGACCCCTGGTCCAGATTTTGATCACACCTTCCCACTGAAAGGATTTTGGACCCACAAAATCTTATGATTATCTATCTTCTTTCAAGTTATATCAAAATATTTTCGACAATCACCTGAATACTTTGACATGCCGTGCACTGCAACTGACTATGTCCCTCAACCACTGTTCTCTGGCTGTTGTTGACCCATTGTTCTCTCTGTGCTTGGAAGACTGCCAACCTTCCCATTGAGAATCAAGTCCCTCCTTCGAACTCTTTAACGTCAATACAATAATCTCTCCAATGGCTGCAAAAACTTTCCTACGACATCTTGTCACAAGCCAAGAAAACCATCAATCTTGAAAAAAAATTATACAAGACTGAAAATGATGCTAACAAAATATTTTTCTTCAAACAAATTGTCGCATCTCATACTTCATCAAAGCACATGGCATTTTCTTGCATCATGGTGTACTCAAAATCAACTTACAAGTCAACAAACACCATCGACTAAACACAAGTCGAACAACATGATCGACACAACATAGTCGTCAGAAAATCATCAACACCAGTCGAGACTTCATTCAAAACATCAACCTTCCCAAACTGACAAGTCAACAAACATGATACATAATCATGTAACAATCATGAATCACTCATGATGAACCATCACCAGGTTCACTGATTACACATACAGAAAAACAAATCCATGTGCATGTCTCTTCAACTCTCCTTCCAGTACAAACATAAGTGCATAACCCAAAACATGTGGGTACATAAGAGTTGAAATGAAAAATATAAATGGCTGCAACAAGTGAACATCATATCCATCTTTTACATCCTCCTGGCGAATTTATGCAACAACAAAATGAGTTCAAAATGAATTGCATTCACATGAAACTTGCATCATGCAAGTTGTGATAAACTGCTGCAACTTATCATGCTTCCCATAAATGCACACATAACGCTGAAAAGTGCATTTACAACAGAAAAATGCAAGCCTTACTTGCTTAAGAAATCCAACCATTTCTTACCAAGCCAACTCAACGGTGACTTTTTCTGCTGGACATCGTCCTCTTGTGAATCATCTTGACTCACATCGATGATGGAACCTCCTCTTCCATTCTTGTCAATCTCTATATCCATCTGCTTCTTATGTTGTGGATGAGTGGTTGGATGCAACATCCAACATTGGTCAATGAGATGACCCTGCTTCTGACAATGAGTGCAAATCTTTTGCATCCTCTTTTCACGCTGTCTTTGCTTGTAAAGTTTCCTGAAATTGGCCAATATTTTCCAACACTTTGAAACATGATGGTTATACAAACCACAATACGTACATGGATTCTTTCTTCCATTTTTACATATAAATCTATCATGCTTAACATAATCAAATGCAACTAAATGATAAGCATAATTATACCTGGAACATTCACCTTTATCGCCTCTTTGAGGAGGTGAATTTGAAGAGTTACAGGCTCTCCTTTGAAGATCATCAACAGTGTTCTTGTCCTCATCAATGTCACAACTCTCTTGTTTCACACATTCGCATTCATCTTGAACACAAGCCTTGTATGCTGGAGGGATTGAACTTTCAACAAAAGTTCTTGAACTTTCACCTTTAAAGCCTTCCTGAGGAGGTGAACTTGAAACAAAGTTTGTGCTTGGAACTTTTCCCCTTGTCTCCTTGACTTTGGAATATGCTCCATCTCTTCGTTCATATCCAAGACCACAAAACTTAGGCCTCTCTTCAACAACAATAGGCTCAACAATGCCTTGTGCATGCTTTCCCAAACCTTTACCTTCATAGCCCATTTTTAACAACAACTTGGACCCTATTCCTCTTGTGTGATTTTCAAAACCACCAAAACATTCATCTTTAGAGGAATTAGAAGATAAAATAACACTGCATACCTTATGTTCATGCATGTACTTAGTAAAGGTTTCCTTTACCTCATGGAGTTGAATTTCCATCTCATGCAACCTTTGCAAAAGCTGGTCTTTCTCCTTCTTCATGGCCATCAACTGTTCTTCAATAACAATGCGCTCATTTCTGTCTTCACACATCTCTTTCATCAAATCTCTCATAGTTAGCAACTCTTCTTTAGATAATGAAAATGTATGAGAACTATCAATACTTGAAGCTTCTTCCATCCTTGCAAGATTTCAACTTCAACACAAAACTTTGCACAAAAACCAATAGCTAAATCTCAAGCTATCAATGGAAAACACATGAGCAAAACAAACTATGCTTTGATACCACCTGATCCGAAAATAGAAGGTTGACTTGTTATGCTATGCAAGCACCCGCTACTTCATTAAAATAAACTTTACAGGACCTTGATTCATGTGTTAAAAATATGCAAGAAAAACTTATGTGTTAAGTTCATGTATCTTCTTGTAAATGCTTATGTGTGAGAAATTGTTCTTTTAGATGGTTAAATATGTACTTAAAACAAATACACAGCAACACAACTTGCAGCAAATAAACCATCAAAAACTCACAATCAGAACAAGCTGATAAAGGAGTTCACCCCCCTCCAGGCTACATCTCCTTGAGCCTCCATCAATGGACTTGGCTCTCTAGGATTAATTAGTCAAAAGTTCTTTTACAAGTTGTTTCTCAACTTCAATGGAAAAACAGACTGTGCCATTGAGATCAGAACACATAAAAACCCCAAAAATGACTAATAGAACTCTGAAAATGGATTATGGCTCATTCGGGCATGACCTCTTCTACATGTGGCCATAAGCTTCCATGAGCTTCTCTTTGGTAAAAACACCTGTAAAAGTCCTCAAAATCCTCTTAAACCTGTCCCAATGTGTTCAGAGCATATCAATTACCTAAAAATGATTATTCAATCACAGAAAACAAACATAGGCTCACCAAACCATGTCCTCGATCGATGAGGGCTTCAAGCTCCCTCGAGATTGATGAAACTTCAATGGTGAAAAACTTGCAGAAAAAGTCCTCAAATGGCCTTGAAAATAGCACCAATGGATCCATCACGTCCAAAAACCCCTAGCTGGGCTTTTACGGCACCTCAATCGGCCAACAGATGAAGAAGTTAGGCCTCCTCCATTTTCCTCCTTCAAGCTTTCTGAAACTGGCTCTACAGAATGCACCTCTGTGTGCATGAACCAAGAACACTCTCCAAAATGCGCGTTAAAACCTAGCCCCATGCATAACCAAAAGCCATTCCAAACTGTAGGACGGTTAGGGTGCCTCTAGCCCCTAACCGCCAAGGCCAAGGTCACATGGATCCTCTATACGACCGCACTCTCATATAAAAAGGGCCACATTTAAAAAAAACCAGTGCGCGAATAGACATGGTCACATGGAAAATACAAAGGACCGCGGGCTGTCCATTTAAATGACACAAAATCCGCGTGAAAGTCTAGCTAGTGGTCATGTTTAAAACATATAAAACCGTGGGCTGGGGCGACCCCGCGCCAACCATACATTAACACAAATTTAAATAAATTTAAATATGTCCTATAGTAAGAACTATTATAGTGGCGCGTTGGCAATGCGGACTTTCCAAAGGATTTACATGATGGGAGGAGGTCCAGGGTTCAACTCCTGTGGACTCATAAAATTTTACATAAATGAACCAATAGCCAACAACCAATAAAGGGGTGCCACGTGGCAACCCATGACTGGGCCACGTGACACCTTACCATTTGCCGAAAATGATGTCGCGTGTCACAACACGATTCAACCAAATGCCAGCCAATCAAACTGCCACATAACCTTGTCCATGTCATCGTACTTTCACCACATCATCATGTACGGTCAAGCCACGTCAGCATCCATACGGACTGACTGCCGAGTCAGCATCCATTTCTTTCACTATTTGGCGATTCAGACAGATCATGATATCTCTTGCTCCCAACGTCCATTTGAGACAAAACGAATTTTTTTGGGTTCGTGACAACGAGGGATACAAACCCACTTTTTTTTAGGTAATTCCGAGAACTTTGATTTTTGAGCTAAAATTTGACCCCTGGTCCAGATTTTGATCACCAGTGCATATAAACCCTCAACATGCACAAATTTATATATTATGGCACACACCATTTATTGATTTCATAAGAGTATAGTGTGTTGACATGTATATATTTTAATTAATTTTATTTTTTACTAATTTTCAACTAATTATCTCAAAATCAAATATATTTTTTAATAGTATTGTTTTTTATAGTTTTGTTATTGTATTTTGATGTAATGAGTGCATTAATGCGTTATCCAACATATTACACCTATGTTGTTTGTCACCATGTAAATCATCCACACATTAATTAACAACAACACAACATTTTACAACATTCGACAATGCAATAAAATAAGAAGCCCATTTTATTATATATGAATAAGAGACCCGTGGTCATACAAAATGGGACAATGTAAAAGTCCACAATAATCAAGACACAACCAATATATAATTTTTACACTTATCGGTAACATGTACTCATACAATTGGGACAATATGTCGAGTACATTAAACAAAATCCATAATTTTCATAGAAAAATATTCCTAAACATACAACCTATAGTGACAATCAATTATATTGATTGATATTCATCACTTGAACTGTTGTGACCACTCGAGTTGTGTGCATGCCTCTTTCTTCATCACCTGTAGATGATATTGTAATTTGGTCATTTAACCTAATGGTTTCTTGGTCATATCCTTTTTATGTTCATCCTCTTCATGTTCCATCTAAAAACATAGAAATAAAGTGTAAGATATATATATATATATATATATATATATATATATATATATATATATATATATATANTGTACCATCGCAATAAGTGTTTCATAAACAATACACATTGTTTTGGATCCATGTTGCATGTTGTCTCTCAAAATATCTTCCATTGGATGCACTCCATACTTTGTTTATTCCATGTTTAATACACCAAGACAAAGCACAATCGATATAACTAATATAAAGGATTCTTGTTGTTCCAATAATTATAAAATGAGGGTAGGTAAACAACATAGATACTTACAAATTGTTCAATTAAGCCTCGATGCTTGAACAAATACTCACAACCCATACATAACACAATGTCAATCAATTCTTTGGTTGGATCTTCTTTGTATTTTAGCACCTATTAGAATACATCCATGGATGAGCGTAAATTAATTATTTAAATATGAATATGACAAAAAAATAGAAAAACTTAAGTAAGGAAGAAAATGTGAGCATTCACAAACTTTGAAATCAACCCTTTTCTTCTTCATCTCCTTGTTGAATGGGTTTCATTTTTTTCCTTTTCTACAACAAAACGATTGAAAAATAGTTTTTCATGAGATAATTAAATTCAATGTACAAAAAACAATAAATTAGTGAATACATACCTCTAATTCCCATTGTTGTTGGGATGGCTCTTCATGCAATGCAATTATGTTCATTTCTTTTACCATCTCCCTGTACACTTTTTTGGACATCCCTATAGACATGTAGTGGTTTTTCTCTCATTTGTCTAATGTATTGGTTTTCCTCCCATATCTATCCGTTATGATAACCTCCACCTCCGACCACCTCTATACAACTACTATGATTTGAATTGTTTTCAAATCCGACCACCTATATACAAATAACCGCGACATTCAATGTTGTGTAATAAAGTGGATATGGTCAGATGTTGTGTAATCCAACGTCCCTACCAAGTGTGAGGTAATGCCCGAGGTTTTGTCATGAAGTTTTATTTAGAAAAATAATTGTGCAATGATTAAATTTATATAATGAAAAAAAACTAACTTCTAAAATTAAAATGTATTAATTAAAAAATATTAACTAGTGATCTTATGTTAATATGTGCATTGGTACACATGTAAAATTCCAATGCACTAGTGCATCATTATTTTAATGGCACACCAATGCATTGTTATTTTATTGGCACACCGAGTATTATCATGGTAGTGGCACACTACGATGGATTGGATCATCATCAAGATGTGTTCATGATAATTGTAGTGCGCCATGAGTATTCTACAACATTCCACTTCTCCCTTGTTGTGGTATCAATGCTCAACATAAATGTGTGAACCACCAACATGGAAACAGGTGTCATTACATGACCACATCAATTTTTTGCACTTATATTTAAATCACATTGACACCATCCCAAGGGGTTAGTGAAACCAATTGTCACTAAAATTGTTGAGCACTTGGATAGCTACATGCCAACATGTGCTTGGTTCAAATATCTATAGGTTAGGCACATTATTCTATGTTAATGGATTTGCTAGGAACACCATCCAAAAATGTTAGGAAGCGTCCACATGGCTTCCCCATGATTCTTTACTTAGAGAAAAAGAACATTGATACAATTTTCAAGGATAAATTATTTATCTCTTATGCATATGGTGTGCTACTAAAACCATGTGTATTGTGTCATCGTATGGTATTAGTAATTGTATAGCACATTTTTCATCATTTTAGTTCACACCCTTGTTGTATCGATACTCAACATGTCTGGTGTGTGTGTGTGTGTGTGTGTGTGTGTGTGTGTGTGTGTGTGCATGCGCGCACGCGCGCACATGCGCGCAAGAACATATGTGTGTGCATGTGAACCACCAATGTTGCTAGAGATCTCACCATGTATCCACATCAACAATGCACATATATATTTAAAGAACATCAAATACGATTTTCAAGGACAAATTGATTGCATATTCCCTTTATAGTGTGTGAATAAAACATGTGTTCCCAAGTCACATTCTCCTCTTGGTAATTGTAATACACTATGTGTATGTTATGTCATTTCAATTCTCCCCTTGTGGTGTTGGTTCTCCACTCACACACACGCATTAGAACTTCCATTATGGAAAGAGGTGTCACTAGGTAGCCACATCAACTGTGCACAAACATATTGAAAGTACCCTGGTACCATTTTCAAGTACAAATTAGTTTCTTGTACCTCATACAATGTGCTACATAAAACCATGTGCACCGCGTACATAGTGCACACAATCTATTGGATCACCATCATCCGGTCTATGAAAAAACCCATATGCACCAATGTGCAGTCCTTTAACAAAAAAAAATTTGCACCATGGATCGAAAAACCGACTTTTTTCTTAAAATATATTTTTTCACATAAACGAGGAAGAAAGTAATATAAATATTTTTAGAGAAAACAAATAAGAGTTAGTTGGTTTGGTGCTTACTTACTTATAGGAATTAATAGAATCAAATTTGAATCTAATTGAATTTAGTTTTTTTTGGAAACCATGAATGTGCAAGAACAAAAGAAGTACAACAATATTTATTGTGCAACATGGATAACTATGAGTGAAGAGGTGCCACACACTAGTTCTTGAAATAGGAAAATGGATCACTAACAATGGGTGAAAATTCTTTGGGAAATGTAAAGAATGATTTAAGAAAAACTTTTAAACATGATCTAATGTGATAATCCCCTTGATGCACCAATGCACCATGATAAATAACTCACTACATGACTTGTATTAAAAAAATTCCGTGTTCTTATTCTCAAATGTCACATTGGTATCAATGTTTTGTTTTTCTTATGGAGAATTTATTTGTACCAACTTGCACTAGCATATTTAGGAACAAGTTGGAGAGGGATACATTTAGCTAGCATATCTTCAAATTATTTTGGAGCATTGGGTGTGGCTTTGTGCACTATGAGTCAAGTTCCTCTATATGCTCAATACTAGCCTCATTTGGCCCATTGTTGTGAGTTTAACATCCATCGATGCCATTGGGTTGGTCACCTTGTTTGTGAATGCAAGGAGCATTATAAGACATATAACCACAATTGGGGACCTCCTACTTGGCTTTAAAATGACAAGTTTCTTAATTTGGAATTGGTCATATTCATGGAGATTTGCTCAAATTAGTAGACAATGATGGATGGGATCTTGATTGACCTATTAATGAACCTACCATTTGATGAATTGGAAAATATCTTGAGATGAGTAAATTTGTAAATTTTTGTTATATAAATATGGTTGATGATGAACAATGTTTCATTTTAATATGTCATACTCCTATTTATTTAAGACATAACTTTACTCAATTTCATAACTTAATTACTTTTGATTACTTCCTCACTCCCTAAAACCATAATACTTTCATTTCCACCATGTTCAAATTAAAATTATCTAGTTGGATTCTCTTTATTTGTGGGGTAAACCTTGTTTTTCTTATGATATGATAATCATCATCATCATCATCATCATCATCATCATCATCATCATCATCATCAATAAAAATATTAAATATTAACTGTAAAATAAAAATGATGATAAATGCATCACCATTTTTTTTCATAGGTTAATTTAAAATGTGTTTATCAAAATTAAATAATTTTGAATCCACCATTTTCATTTTCTTTTTTAACTTGTTATATGTTCTTAAGACTTTGTATCCCATTTTGTACCAATTTGGACATCTCTATGAAATAGGGAAATCAACACTTCTTTCTCATAAGTGTGTAATTAATTTGTCAGGAAACCTTTGATTTTTTATTTTGATTATGATGTCATACTTATCAATTGTTGTGACATTTTTTGTAGTAGTTCAAAAGGAAATCATCAATAACTTCAATAAGATTTATTAAGTACAAAAATATGATACAATCCTCTAAATTAAATTAAAAGTATTTTCTTTAATTCCTATGATTTGGAATAAGGATTATCAAGAAATCCAATCTCTATACACGTAGGAAATTAGGAGAAATTTCGGCCCTAGATCAGATTCTTCTCTTCTGGACTACTCTTCGTCATTTATATATATTCCCTGACTAGAGCTATATGCTCTGTAGATTTATTTTCCACAGAGGTCGCGTACATATTCGAAGAAGAAACAGATTAGGGGGGAGAATACACGTAGGAAATTAGGAGAAATTTATGGTCTAGAATGGGCCTCCTAAGGAAAATCCTAAAATAACAGTTAAAATATGAAAATAAGATTTATGAATTTTCAAAGGGAAAGAAAGGAAACTACTTCTATTAATCATATTTTTTACTTATCTCCTTATAGGTGTGCTTAAATTTCAAGTGTAGGCACTCACTAGATGCATAATTTAATTTTGTATACAACAACTACCCACTTTGCATACTTTTGATAAACCCAATATGATATAAACTGGAAATAAATGAAAAAACAATTTTTTATATATTTCTATTTTATATAGCCACGGGTCTATAAAAAATATCCACAGTGGGTACTCGTTGGAAACAAAATTTAATTTTGCATCCAAGAAATTCCTACACTTGACTTTTGAGTAAACCTATAAGGATATAATTCAAAAATATAATTTAAAAAAATATTTTTCTTCCTTTCCCTCCAGAAATATTTATCTTTATGGTTGACACCATCATATTGAATCCTATTGGTCCTTTTAAAGTTGATTTTGATAAAACATTTTTTTGTTTTCAAGCTCAATTTTTTCCTCAAAGTTTTTGGGAATGTGTTATATTCTCTACATGGATATATTCACTTTTTTTTCAAATGCATCAAGGGGGTCACAATGGGGGATAACAAGGCTCCTCCTATCTAGGGTTCATGGATAGGAGCCTTCGACCAATTTTTTGGGCTATTTTTGGTCTTCTTTTTGGTTTGTTTTATGGTTTTTGTCCAATGCAATTTTGGCCCATTCTAATTTACTCTTGGTTAAGAGATTATGGTTTTAATCTAATATGGTATTAATGTATTATGGTTTTTGATGTCATGAAATACATAAATATTGTATTGTGAATGGTGTAATTAATATAATGAAGAAGATAGAGGTGTGTCTCTAATGTTTGTTGGTTTTCCTAGTTAAGGTTTTCCAGGGTAGATCTTTGTGTATTGTGTGTAATGTCCCCAAGGCCGAGCCCTATTGTAAATCATGTCTATGAAGTATAAAACTTGCATTATGAATTGTAATTATGTTTTATAGGTTGGTGAGACAAGTTTATATAAGCTGGTGGGATTATGTGTTATTAGGCCGGAGAGCCTAAGTGTTAAGGCCAAGAGCCTGCTTTTGTATATGTAATCATGCAGAACATTAATAAAAAATATAAACACCGCTGCATGCAGACCGGCCATGATGAATGAGTGATGGGGAACTAAGATTCCACAGAATGGGTAAGGGATTGGGGGCTGGAAGGTGGGAAAGAGAGTCTAAGTGTTGAGCCTAGGGGCTTAAGTCCTTTGGAATAATATTTTAATATTATTCCAAAATCCATGTGAAATATTTGTTTTGTCCTAAGTTCCTTGGGAGGAATGCATGTTGATGGAGTGCATGCAAAATCATGGGTAACATGTGTCGACCCAAGTGCATACAGTTAAAACCAAAGAAGTGAGACATGTTGGGGGGCCCTGTCGACTTTCTGAACCGTGAATCATGTGGCCCCTGTATTCAACCTTTGTATACCCTCACACAGCAGGGAAACCAGAAAACTGTAATGTTTTCCTGAGAAGACGAGGTATCAGTCGTCTGAACCGTTTGAGTCTATGTTCAACCTCTACATTAATTCCTGGTCATGCACCCTGAAACCAGTGACAAACCCATGGATTGAGCCATGTCACCTATGTACGATGTGAGCCCAGCCCATTCTCTCTTGCAGAGTCGAGTCTGTACCCGAACTCTTTTTGGGTTGCTACCTTCTATTTTTCCTGAGTGGAATTGACCAGTTGTTGTTGATGTTATCCTCACCTTGTGGAAATTGGACTGAAACTGGTTGAAGAAGCGGGTTGTCAGGATCGTGGTTGAAGAGGCAAGTTGTAATGCCTGTGAGAAACTCCCTCTAGGTGACAGAGTCTGTTGGGAAGTGGGTTTTCCCCAGAGAGAGTCCAGCACCAACTTCAGAGCTCTGAGAATTCCTGATCCGGCCTGTTGTCGAGACCCAAGGAGGGAGGTGAAGCATTGATGGAATATGCTTTTGAAGGTGTATACTCCCAGGTGGAATAGGCATGTGGGGAATGAGAGTATGTTAGTAGTGGGCGTAAGAAGGAATCCTGGGAAGAATCCTTCTGGTTATCCTGTGCAGTTTTCCCTGTAACCTCAGCTTAAACTAGGATTCCTTGCCTTGGGTGGAGCTTAGTCCCATCTCGGGGGTGACCTACTGTTGAGAGTGATGAGCAGCATGGTTTAAGGCTAGGAGGTTGATGGAAGGCCTGCACGTAGTTGGTCGAATTACCACAGTTTCAAATATAAGTATCAACTTATGCTTAATATTATGTTTTGCATGCCTATGGTGCTTATATGTATCATGTATTATGTTGTGCATATGAATTACTGTTAATTCCAGGGATTATTTATGTTAGCAGTAATATTGTGTTTACTTTGAGTTAAATTTGTTTAATTTGATTTAAATGCATGTTATTAATTAAGTATGAGAATTATGTTGTTCCGCATAGTAGCATTTTACTGGCCAAGTGGGATTAAGGCCAAGGGGGAGCGTTACAGTTTGGTATTAGAGTCAGGTTTCAACACTGAGCCTAGATGGGCCAGATAAGTGGTCTTTGAACCAGGGTTTTGAGAAGAAATTGTGTCTGGAGAACTAATTTTAGACCTCAGAATGTTTCTGAGTGTCAACGGACTACTTGACCATGTTACAAAACTCAAGAGGTGTAGCGGTATTATAAAACTGCAGCCGGTGTGGTATATGGCCACAGGGAGAGAGACAAATCCACACCAGAAGTGTTGGATCCATGGGATCTATTTGGGAGGAAAGGATAACCCTCACAACCATCAGATCTGGAGAACGTGCAAAAGGTTTAAAACCCTTTGGAGTTGCACAGGAGTGTAGAAATCGCGATACGTGAAATCCCGAATTCGTCAGGACCGTCCATCAAAAAGGACATGTGGAGAGTGATCAACCTTTTGTTGACTCGCAACCTAAAATGGTCTAAGGGTGAGTTCGTGAGAATTCACGAAATGCAAATTCATGATTGGATCACAATCGTTGATCTAAAGAGAGATCTGGACCGTTAATTGTCCGGGAAGAAATCGACATTTCAGGAATAGGGAGGACGAAGGTGGAAAATATTTTGACCTCATGACACACAAAATCCATTTATGTGAAATGTCGATGAGATCTGAGTCATCGGATCGTGGGGAATAAGGATCATTGGATCATTTCGTGAATTTAGAGATCATGAACTTGGAGCGCAGGCCAAATTCTTGGTCACTCCAAGTCTCGAATCACGAAAGGGATTAACAAGGGTAGAATCGGATGGTGGAGCTCTTCCAAGAAGAAGTGTCAAAATCTCATGAGCCGTCGGATCAGGGGAGGCTCACATTCGTTGATCTCATACATGAATTTCCATATCAGAATTTAGGGATTGAAGTGACAAGAGATTTGGAGTCGCTGCATCGCAAACTCCTGGTTACCGAAAACCCAAAACCCCAAAATCCTGAAACGATCTACACCATAGATCGTAGGAGAGGAACTTGACCGTTGGATCAAGTAGATGAATAGACCGTAATTTCATAATTTCGGCAAACGAAAGTTTGAGATGTGTAGATGCACAAACTCCTGATGCCCGAAACCCTGAAACACCGAAGGATCTGCGTCGTAGATATGAGAAAGGTATAACCATTGGATTTCACTTGGAATGGATGTGGACACATGGGTGTGTACCACGTTCCAGTGGGTTGAAAGGAAAAGTGAGTATGGTGGGACCTGATGATGTCGTTGAAGGTGGTGTGGACCCTCCTGAACGTGCCAGGTGCCACCGTGGTTGTGGGCGACAACTGTGTTGTGGGCCCAGAGGGTAAGGAAAGCAAATTTTCTAAAGTCGGGAGTTGGAGAGGGAAGCGAGTGTGAGAACCTCCGAGACCAAGTTCTCGAAGCCCAAAACCCTGAAGCCCTAAAATCCCGAAACTCAAAACTTTGAATCCCCAAAATCTCGAAACCCGAAACCCCAAAGCCCCAAAATCCCGAAACCCAAAGTTTCGTTTGGAGAGCCTTGTAGCACCTAGTGTTTTAGTGTTTGATCATGGCTAGTGGACACATGGGTTGGGGACTAAGAAAAACAGGGACTATCACCGGAAATTGCAGATCCAAACAGAGCTCAAAAAATTCGTGAATCAAAACATTTTCTTATTCGCGTTTGTTTATGAATGTTGTAGTTTTATTAAGTGTTTAAGGCCTGACAAACTTCAGTTGACTGCACGTTGTGTGTGCAGAGTTCAACGAGTGTCAGGACAACCATGAAACAACGTCGAGTATATAAATGGAAGAGGTGTTGATTGCCTCCAATTCAGAGAATGAAAGAGAAGGAAGGGATTTCATCTTGAGAGTCGAAGGATCGAACTCCAATGGGCACGAAAAAGATATGGATAAGGAAGGAAATATGATGAAAATCATCGAAATATTGTAGAGAGAAGCCCAGGCTCACTGATCTGATAACTGAAAGCTCATGAGGATCATGGATCGGCAGGGTGACTTCAACTTAAAGATGTTGAAGAACCTGGAAAGAATAGAAAGGAAATTGGAAAAGGAGAGTGACTCAAGAAAGACAGAGAGTCGCAGGACTCCTGAGAGGAAAATAAGATCAAGGAGTGTTAGCAGACATCATCGTCACTCCCCAAACCATCCTAGTAGGGAAGCACACAGTAGTTCAAGCCCATCCCCTACTAAAAAACACCGAAGATATGGGATGGATGAATTGAAAGGGGAGATGAATAAGATTAATCCTCCTACGTTTGATGGAGAACATAAGAAGGAGGAAGATGTCAAAACATGGTTTCTTGGAATGAGGAAATATTTCCAACTGCATAATTATTCCTCTCAAGTAGAAGGAATAATTGCGATGCATCAACTAAAAGGAAAATCATCCATGTGGTGGGATCAGCTTGTGCAGGTGCAACACGTTAGAGAGAAAGATATCACATGGAAGGAATTCAAGAGTTATTTCGAGAGTAAATACATGACTTAAATATACTATGATAGAAAGATGAAGGATTTCTTCGAACTCAAGCTAGGTAGCATGACCATTGATGAATACGAATGAAGGTTTTTGGAATTACTGAAGTATGTTCCATTCATCAAAGATGAGGCTGTCAAGATTCAGAGGTATCTGAGTGGAATTCCACCTCCCATTGGTGACAAGATTCAGTATGATGATCCTAATACTATGGAAGAAACTATAAGAAGAGTGAAATGCTTATATGAACAGCAAAGAGAAAAGCCTACCTTTTGGAAGGCTTGGGTTGACCAGAAGAAGTTTAAGAAAGAACATAGGCAGAAGCGAAACAAACCTCCCTTTTTCAGAAATAGTCCTCAAGGACATCCATCGTTTAGAGAGCCGAGAATGGCTGAAGTAGGAGAAAAAAGGTTGAGACAGACGCCCATTCAGTGTTGGGGTTGTAAAGAGAACCACAAGTACAGAGATTGTCCTCATAAAAATGGAAAAGCAAGAGTTGTCCATAATGTTCAACAAGTCGAAATAGTGGAGGACATGGGTAGTAGAATGCCAAGGATCTATGCAGCCCTGGACAATAAGCAAGATGAATTTCAGGCACACATGATTGAAGTGGAAGGTATGATTAACAACCAACCATTTATTATTTTAATTGATTCAGGGGCTAGCCATAGTTATATAGACCCTAGAGTGGTGGAAAGTTTTTATTTGTCAAGAAGAAAACATGAAAAGTCTTGGTTAGTGTAGTTGGCTACAGGAACCAAGAGGAAAGTCACTAAGTTGGTTAAGTCTTGTCTGGTGGACATGAAGGGATTGAACACGAAGGATGAATTGAATATTATGCCTTTAGGCTCTTATGACTATTTAATTGGGATGGACTGGTTGGACCAACACCATGCCCTCCTAGACTGTCGTAACAAGGAATTTACATGCTTGGATGAGGAAGGAAATCAAAAAATAGTCCAATGAATTCCTAGAGTTGTTACTGTTAGAGAAATTTCAGCAATGCAGTTGAAGAAGTGCTACAGAAAAGGTTGCAAATTGTTTGCAGCCCGTGTGGAGGAAGCATCCAGAGATAAAGTCTCAAAGATTGGAGACCATGTGGTACTAACAGAGTTTGAAGACGTATTTCAGGAGGTACCCAGACTACCTCCGAAGAGAGATATCAATTTCTCTATAAATTTGATGCCTGGAGCAGCTCCAGTGTCAAAAGCTCCTAATAGAATGAGTACGCCAGAGCTGAAAGAGTTGCAATTGAAGCTTGAAGATATTTTAAAGAAGGGGTACATTCTCCCAAGTGTGTCACCTTAGGGTGCCCCGGTCCTATTCGTGAAGAATAAGGACGGGACGTTGAGGTTGTGCATTGATTTTAGACAGTTGAACAAAGTAACTATCAAGAACAAGTATCCTCTACCGAGGATCAATGATCTTTTCGATCAGTTGAAAGGTGCAAAAATATTTTCGAAGATAGATCTCAGATCGAGATATCATCGGGTAAGAATAAAGGATGAAGACATCAGCAAGACCACCTTTAGAGCAAGGTATGGTCATTATGAGTTCACAGTGGTACCGTTTGGGCTGTCCAGCGCACCTGCTATTTTTATGTGCTTGATGAATGGTGTATTCAGGGACTAGCTAGACAAGTTTTTCATAGTCTTCCTGGATGACATTTTGGTGTATTCCAAGTCAGAGGAAGAGAATGAACAACACGTAAGGATGGTGCTGCAAGTGTTGAGAGAACACCAGCTGTATGCCAAGTTGAGAAAATGTTCATTTTATCAAAGGCAGATCCATTACTTGGGGCACATTATTTCAGAAGGAGAGATTGTCATGGATCTTGAGAAGGTTGAGGCCATCAGAGAATGGTTAGTGCCAAGGAATGCGGTGGAAGTTAGATCCTTTATGGGTCTAGCAGTCTATTACAGAAGGTTTATCGCAAGGTTCTCAAAGATAGTTCACCCGATCACTTCCTTGCAAGGGAAGGAGAAAAATTTTCAGTGGACTAAAGAGTGTGAGAAATGTTTCCAGTGATTGAAGCAGTTGTTAACTAGTGCTTCAATCTTTAGGATTGCAGATCCAAATGTGCATTTTGTGGTATGCACATATGCGTGTAAAGAAGGGTTGGGAGGATTTCTCAGTCAGAATGGATTTTTAATCTGTTACGAGTCCAGGAAGATGAAAGAGAACGAAAAGAATTATTCCACTCACGATTTGGAGTTGGCAACAATCATTCATGCTCTGAGGAAATGGAGACATTACCTCATGGGAAGGATATTTGAACTCATAACAGACCATAACGGTCTGAAATATTTGTTTGATTAGCCAACCTTAAACGCTAGACAAAGTAGGTGGCTGGAATTTCTGTGTGAGTACGACTTTGAGATCAAGCATATCAAAGGAAAGGAGAATAAAGTGGTTGATGCACTCAGCAGGAGGGTGCATGAATTACATGCTATAGCCATTAGTATGTATCAGACTGATATTAAAAGAAAAATTTTGGAGGCTGCAAATGTAGATCTGCAATACAGAGAATTGGTATCCAAGCTACAACAGGGTGAAAATCCACAGAAGATGTGTAATGTACCTCAAATTCACCATAATAATAATAATAATAATAATAAAATTCTATAACATAAATCAATTTCATTTAATATTAGAATTTAAGAGAAGGTAAGATTCATTTCTATCCATAATGTCATTACTACACCAGTCTAGTTTACTTTGAACAGAAAAGCTTATGAGGGCACATTCTTTCCATAATTCTATCACTTCCCTTGACTCTCAACTACTTCCAACATACTTATGTATAAAGGCAATGTCTAAACTCAGGTCGAAGGAACCTTTGATGT
>ML795651.1:0-11973 GCA_009831015.1 Picea engelmannii
GATTCTAGATTTGTTAGAGCCAAAGGCGAGCCCTCAAAAAATTCTCGAAAGCCAAGGCATTTCCCAGGCCGCCGAGGGGGGTTGGAAACAGTTTTCAACCAACAAATGACGCGCCTCGGTTTTACCTCACTAGCTGCCTCATTGCCCCAAGCGAAAAGATTCCTCGTAATCATTTTCTCCTCAAAGATGACTCGTAATCATTCGCTCCTCGATTTTATATTGTTCCCCGTACTCCTTTATGTTGTCGTCACAGGTTTGGGATAAACAAAGCCTCGGTGTTTGTTTTCCATCAGCTCATTGTACCTTCTATCAGCACCGCTAGTACTTACAAACTAGTGTACCCCTAAAAGGAGGGAAGATAATGTTAAATAGAATGGGGAGTGGATATATTATAAAAGGGGAGTAACTACAATTTTTTTTACATAGGTTTGTATGGGTTGCATCAGGTTTACCATTGTTCACCATTTGAGGGTGTGTGGCACTGCGGTGGTTTTTAGTTGGCTGTTTGGCAACACCATGAATTTTGTGGACTACGCCTCTTCACCTAGAGCATATCCATACTTTGTTCTAGGCTAGAAGGGAGTCATACTCCAACTCTATGCAACTCACTTGTATATTTAGACAATCTTGTTAACAACTTAACACTTAGTCATTTAAGCATACATCTAAGAACATGAGAAACCAAGAGAACAGTTGCGAAACAAACAAGAGACATACACATAAATAGTGTGGGCGACACCAACTATGCCTGACACTAGACTAAGTCTTGTTATTGTGAAATAGTTACAATACGGGCATTACAAACCTGGTTTACCACTTGGGAAAAGTAAGACGAATCGCCTCACTTCAGCAAGACACTGATACATTGATTCTCCACACCAAGGCTCTTTGTTGTAACCACCTTTGTAACCTCCTATGGTGCATCCCAAATATCCTCCCAACCACACACTTGATGTCCATTCTCTATCGCAGACTTCACCAAGTGAAGAAAAATTTTGGTTCTTCTTTACACATGCCTCCAACAGATCTACGTTTCCATACTTCCCCAAAATATCCTAGTGTGTCCCACCCTTGGCTACTTATATTCCATCTTCACAACTTTGTCTCAGTTATCCCTTGCCTTATAACTTTGCCTCATAATTTCCTTCTTGTTATTGCTCCACCAACTCTTTCCTTCCTTGGTTTTTCATCCTTGTACTCTTATATAGACTCCAAAGTTCACCAATGAGAATCGATGCATCCTTTGGGTGTGTCACACTCGTTCATGAACCATCATTCCCAAACAACTTGTCGTGTCCCATCACGGGCCCGGTGCATCCAAATGAACATGTGCTCCTATCAATCGTCATGTCTCATGGATCGAAAAACCCCTCTTTTGGATGCATGCCCCTTGCCTTTTGCATTCCCTTGTGCCGATTAACAAGACTCTTAGTGGGTGTATCAATGGGGTCATCCAATATCTCCAACACACCCATGCTGCCAAGGGAAGGTGGGTCCATTCCTTGGGTATGCGCCCAAATCTCCCTATCCTTGTACAAATACAACCCATGTCTCCATCAAACGTTCTAATGAAAGTAAGGTGTGGTTTCCATTAGTGCCACATGTCACCGAAGTGTACCTAAGGTTCTCCTACCCACACCCACATGTCTTCATTTTTCCACCCAATCACATGCCCTTTGTGTTTCCTTGTCCACTTTGTTCGCAAGTCTTCCCAAGGAGTGCACACCCTTGGTGGGTGTCATGTGAGACCTTACAAAACCCCCCACTCCAAGTTTTTGACGTCCTTGAAAACATCCGTCGATATTGATGGAGCCTCTACCCCATATTTGAATCTTTCCACCACTCAACAACTATTGTCTCCTTAATTGTTGTCGTAAATGCAAACTCCCCTTAGGATGCTACATTAGTCTATGAAGTGTTGTGCCTCACTGAATTAATGTTACTTCCATACTTTGGTCTATCTTCTCATGATTTTGTTCGTTGGATCCCCTTGTGACTTTAGTTGATTGGGTAGCAAGTCCAATCGTCGTGCCTCTATCTCAAGAAATCAATTCTTCATGTTCAAACATCCTTTTATATCTGGAAACTTGTCACATCCCCAACTTCTCATATCCTACAATCTATCAATTAACCCAATTATGTTTCCAACAGACTTCAACAATTCACCTCCTCATGGTTCCCCATAGGCCTCACTGCCTCCTACCAAGACAGTGAGCTAGAATGTCCTGGTCTAGTTTGAAGGTGAAGGAGGATGGTTGGTTGGGCCATCTCCCTCATCTCCAATATGTCCCAATGCGATCGAAGGAGAGTCACCATGCTTATGCATTATTTACATGAGCAACGGTACACTTGAATCGATTCTTCCTTTGCACTCCTCAACAAGTCGTTCTAACTCAGGGTCATATGGACATTTACCATGGCCAAGATCACTAGAAAAGGAATCAACCTCTTCCATGGTTGTCTTCCACCAAGGTTGTTGCATCTCTGTACCACCCAGTTTCCCCCAGTCTGTAAAAATAACTATATTGGCCAAGTATTGTGGAAAACTCAGAAATGTGAATGTGTGATGTGAATGGACCTTGTGAAAAAGGTCAATGGATGTGAATAATATTATGAATATATATTGTAGGAATAATGAGAGGGGATGTGCTGAAAAAGAGACCACGATGGTTGGAGAAAGGTGGTGGAAGGTACCTGGAAAGGTGGCATTAACTTCCACCGAAACCAATACCGTATTTGGACTTCACTGGCCCAGAGAACCAAGAGCGGCTCGCTGGCCCGAATTAAATGACTCACCAAGATTGGTAGGTAAAGGGATTCTCCTGAGTAATGAGGGATGGGGGTGAACCGCCCATCCGTAGAGTCCTCAGACCTGACCACCACGAGGAAGGTCGTGCCACACAAAACCTCGCTGAAAGGAGAGAAAGGCAGGAGGAGTGTGCAATCACGGGCAGACATGAGGGAAGGAAGAAGGAGAACTCTGGAAAAATATAGAGTGAGTGATAGCGGAGAAGAAGGAGAGTAACCTTCATTCTCGGTCACTGCAAAATAGAGACTCAGTCTCGCAGCATCGTGGTCTCAGCTCAAGGGTGGCTAGTGGTAAATCCGTTGGGAGTCGCTGAGCCTATGGTTAGGTGGAAACGGGTAGCCCTCTCAGCAGTTGCAATCACATCGGGTGTTATTTCTGATAAGTGTTTTACATCTTGCATCTTGAAATTTATATGTTAACATGTATGCTCATAGTCTGTGCAGGTTATGAATGGTTTGAGTATAAGATTGTCTGTGTGGTGTTTTGATCAGAAATGGTGGTTGCATGCTTTTATTAGAAGGACCACGTATGGATTATGTTTATAGATAGATTTATATATATGTATACCGATCTAATTCAGACTTCAAGACTGCTTTCGGGAAATCTATGCCCTTATTCATTTCCAAGAATACTCGGAATAGATCCACGTGGCTTATGTTTATGTATATATTTATATATATGTATACCGATCTAATTTGGACTTCAAGTCTTCTTTCAGGAAATCTATGCCCTTATTCGTCTCCAGGAATACCCGGAATAAATCTCTTCACAGAGATACCCTCTCATGGAAAACTTACCAAGAACCTGAAAAAGGATTTGAAGGCGCAAGTCTTAGTAATCCTGTACGAGGAAGAATGGGCCTCTCAAAATCCTAAAATAGCTACGTAGGGATAAAAATCGATTGATGGACGAGATCCTGTCGGAAGATCTGCAGCCATTCATGACCGTTAAATTGGAGGAAGAAACAAGGGCGTTAAATGCCTTTACCCTTTTCCTCTATCTTCGTGAGTAGTGAAGAAATCAGGACCGTAGATCCCCAAGGTTCATGGGAGTATCTGGACCGTTGGTTTTTCCACGTCTAGGGAGCAGCGAGAGAGTGCACAGTGTGGGACAGATCTGAACTGTCAGATATTAGTTAGAAAACCCGATAGCCGTTGGATCTGTCAGGAGATGCATGAGGTGATAAGTATCGATCGACGGACGAGATCCTGTTGGAAGATCTATGGTCATTCACGACTATTAGATTGGAGGAAGAAATGAGAGCGTTAAATGCCTTAACCCTTTCCCTTTATCTTCATGAGTAGCGAAGAAATCCGGACCGTAGATCCCCAAGGTCTATGGGAGTATTTGGACCATTGGTTTTTCCATGTCCAGGGAGCAGCGAGAGAGTGCACAGCGCAGGATAGATATGAACCATCATATCTTAGTTAGAAAACTTGACAGTCGTTGGATCTGTCAGGAGATGCATGAGGGTTAAGCCCTTGTGAACAGAGGTGAAAGTCCCAAAAGAGGAGTTGATATCGGGGCTTCGGACTTCGGGATTTCAGAAGTCCTGATGACGAGAGATCGAGACACTCCATGGTGGAAATCCTGAAATAGATCTAGATCGTTCGATTTAGGGAGGCCACGTGTCGCAAGATCACCCATTTTGGGGATTCGAACATCGATAAACAAAAGAGGAAGGTGATCATTTTGACCTCACACTTGGCGAAGTCCCGAAACAATCTGGACCATCCATCCATGGAGGACACGTGGCAGAGATCAAGAGTCCATCGGTATTTCGGATACCGGGGATTCAAATTGATAGAGGATTTGTGTCACTGGGGGTTGCAAGTCGCAAAATCGCGAAACAATCTATACCGTCCATCCGTGGAGGACACGTGGCAGTAATCCAGGACTTCGGGAGAGTCCTGAAAGGAAGAGTCCATCGGGATTTCACAAATCGAGAATTCAGGAGTCCCGTTGACAAGAGTTCGGGCTCTCGTATTCATAAATCCCGAAAGAAATAGGATGGAGGTCTTATGAGGAATGGTCACATGGATCAGGGCATAGCCAGGAGGGATAATGTGACAAAGGCCATTTTGGGAAATCGGAAATAGGGAATTTGGGAGTCCCATTGACGAGAGGTCGGGATCTCGTATTGATAAGTCCCAAAGGGAATAAGACTGTGGTCTTATGAGAAGTGGTCATATGGACCAAGGCATACCCCAGGGGACTAATTGTTGATTGAGGCCTCTTTAGCATTTTGACATTTCGGGGTTTGTAGAGTCGAAAGACTCTACTCGCTTATACCGCCGAGTCACAAAATGTGAAAAGGCGCCTAGTTGTTTGGCCTGTGATCATGATCAATGATCACACGGAGGTGGGAAAAAGGGAAGAGCTAGCCTGTGCTAAGCTCTATAGGATTTCAGGGATTCTGTCCCTCGAGAAAAGGCAAAAAAAATTATTATGCCATAGTGGGGTTGTGACAAATTGGTATCAGAGCATGGTTACAATACTTGGCCTGCTTGGGCCCATGAACGAGTTGCGCAGAAGCTCCGTTCGGAACACTCTTAAAAAGAGTAACCCCCTATCTTAACCTTCCTAATCAAAAGACGAAGTTAAGAATGAAAAACCCCTATTGTGTGTGTACATGTGAAAATAAGAATTATGTACTGGTTATAAATAAATATAAATATTGACTAACAACCAACATTTTTTTTTCCCTTTTTCACACAAGCGGAAGATCAACTGCGGGAAATTATCAATGCATAAGTATGGTGACTCGCCATGAAGTGGGGGAAGGCTCCCACAATAGAGACGAAGAGTCTGACAAAAGGAGGGTAGTAGGGACCCCTCCAGATCTAGCCGAGACTGTGAGGAGTCTCAAGGTCAAATTACAAAGCTGCAAGGATGACAATGAAAGGATGATGAAAGAACAAGAAAAGCAAACATAAATTAACGCAGTTTTACTACAGAGTTTATCTGATCTACAAAGACAAATGCAGCATGAACCTGAAACTTAGAAACATGGTCATATCGGTTGCCACATTGAGAGGAGCACCTCGAAAAAGGTCCACCCCAGAGGTAAAGGACAAGCGTCGAATGATTCCCCTGAGTAGGAAACTGGCGATTCAGAGGGCTCTTCTAGCAGTAGAACCAGTTCCTATTCCCGAAGGAAACAGAAGAAGAAAAAGTCTTCCAAAGGTCGTAAATTCGAAGAATTCAGAAAATCCAAACCACCCTCCTTCGATGGTGAAATAAAGAAGGGAGAGGAAGCAGAGGCCTGGCTGCTTGGACTAAAGAAGTATTTCAGAGTCCATGACTTCTCAGAAAATATGAAGGCCTGAGTGGCCACCTTCAACTTGAACGGAAAGGCTTCCATTTGGTGGGAAGACCTTAAGAATGTGAAAGGGGTTCGCGAAGAGGACCTGTCTTGGGAACGGTTTGAGAAATACTTTCAAAAGAAGTATCTGTTGGAAAAATATTTCGACAAAAAGACTAAAGAGTTTTATGAACTCAAACTGGGACAACTCACTATAGAAGAATATGTCAACAAATTCCTCGATTTGTTGAGGTATGTACCCTATATCAAGGCGGAAAAGGAAAAGGTGCAACGCTTCATCAGTGGACTACCTAAGGATTATCAGAATAGAATTGAATTTGATGAGCCAAAGACTCTAGAAGGCACTATTCGAAAGGCAACCTATTGTCATGAACAGTTTGGGCATCGAGCAAAACCTCGCAAAGGATGGAAACAAAAGAATAGTTCAAGATTTCAGAAAAAGGGAATTAAATCCCTAGGATTTAAGAACTATAAGAGGAACCCAAGAATGAGCTTTCTAGCCCAAAGTATGCACCAATAAAATTTTCCCTCCTTGAGCGGAAATAAAACTTCTGGACCCATATCAGTGAAGACTGATAACCCAAAGAGAGAACCTTTGAAATGTTGGGGTTGTAGGGAAAAACATCTATTGAGAGACTGTCCACACCGACAACAGAATAGTCGGAGGATTTATAACGTCCAGGAAACTACCACCGTCAATGATGTGGCCAGGAGTGTGCCACAAATTTATGAAGCCTTGGATAATAACCAAGCCGACCAACAAGCTTCAGTAGTGGAAATAGAAGGTATGATTTCCAACCATCTAGTGTCTGTTTTAATTGACCCTGGTTCAAATTTGAGTTATATATCCCCTAAAGCTGTTGATAAGTGTAAAATACAGCCACAAAAACATACCAAGCCATGGTTGGTACAGTTAGCCACTAGCACCAGACGAAGGGTAGCAGAGGTTATACCAGCCTGCCAATTGATGTTGGGTATATTTCCCACCCAAACAACCCTTAACTTATTACCCCTGGGATCATATGATCTGCTGATTGGTATGGACTGGCTATCCGCCCATAAAGCCAGATTGGACTGTTACCATAAAACCTTAGAATGTGTAAGTAAAGAAGGGAAAAAGATAACCCTTCAAGGGATCCGAAAACCTGTCTCCGTGAGACAAATATCATCTCTGCAAATGAGAAAGTATTGCTGAAAGGGATGTCCCCTATATGCAATACAAGTGTTGAAAACAATCGAAGGTGACAAACCAAGCCATGATGATCACCCTATCCTAAGAGAATACAAAGATGTATTTCCGGAAGAGGTAACAGGTCTACCTCCGAGAAGGGACATAGAATTCTCGATATAACTTGCACCAGGAGTGGTGTCGGTGTCTAGGACACCGTACCGGATGAGTACACCCGAGTTAGTTGAACTCAAGGTGCAATTAAAATAAATGATGGATAAGGGCTATATTCAGCCCAGTGTGTCTCCATGGGGAACACCTGTCTTGTTCGTGAAAAAGAAGGACGGTACCCTTAGATTGTGTATAGATTATAGGAAACTCAATAAGGTAACCATAAAGAACAAGTACCCCTTACCCAGGATCGATGACCTGTTCGATCAATTGGGGGGTGCGTCTATTTTCTCAAAGATTGATTTGAGGTCGGGATACCATCAAGTCCGAATCAAGGGTGAAGACATCCATAAAACTGCCTTCTGAACGAGGTATGGTCACTATGAGTTTTTGGTGGTGCCATTTGGGTTGACCAATGCCCCTACCACTTTTATGTGCTTGATGAACAATGTATTCAGCAATTTCTTAGAAAAATTTGTGCTTGTTTTTATTGATGATATATTAATTTACTCCAAGAACATAAAAGAGCATGAAGAGAATCTTAGACCTGTGCTGCAAGTGCTAAGAGAGCATCAACTCTATGCCAAATTCAGCAAATGTGAATTCTTCCAGAAGCAAATACATTACTTAGGCCATTTTCTCTCCGAAGAAGGAGTAGCGGTAGACCCTGACAAAATCAGGTTTATCATGGAATGGCCTACCCCAAAGGATGTTTCGGACATCAAATCCTTTATGGGATTAGCAGGATACTATAGGATATTTATAAAAGGATTCTCCAAGATTGGTTGTCCAATCACTGCCCTCCAGAAGAAGGGGACAAAATTCCTGTGGACGCAGAAATGTGAAGAAAGATTTCAAACCCCGAAACATCTACTGACCCATGCACCCATGCTGAATATCGCCAATCTAGAAGCTGACTTCCTCGTGTGCATATATGCCTGTAAGGAAGGGATTGGAGGAGTCCTTATGCAGTAAGGAAGTGTGATCTGCTATGAATCCCAAAAATTGAATGAGCATGAAGTCAACTATGTGACCCATGATCTAGAGTTGGCTACCATAGTCCATGCCTTGAAAATGTGGAGGCATTACCTCCTGGGAAGAAAATTTGTACTTATGACAGATCACTGTGGATTGCAATACCTGTTTGATCAACCAAAGCTCAATGCTAGACAAGCTAGGTGGATGGCCCTCCTTAGCGAGTTTCATTTTGAAATCAAACACATTAAAGGAAAGGAAAATAGGGTGGTCGATGCCCTTAGTAGAAGTATGAAAACAATTCACTTGGCAACGGTGAGCACCTATGAGACAGATGTCAAGGAAAGAATAAAAAATTCACAAGAAATAGATCCCTTCGTCTAGACCGTGACCATGTACCTATAGCAAGAAACTACTGGAGTAAAATATGAAGGCTACCAGATGACCGAAGGAGGCCTGCTCACTTATAGAAGAAGATTTTATATTCCAGATTGTGACAACTTGAATAGGTTCATACTGGAGGAACTACATAAAAGACCCTATTGTGGTCATCCGGGATACTAGAAGATGATCATGGCCACTAGGAAACAATTCTATTGGCCTGGAATGAAGAAAAACGTAGTCGAGTACTTAGCCAAATGCATAGAGTGCCAACAGGTTAAAGCAGAACACCAACACCCAACATGATTATTACAACCTCTACCAATCCCAGAATGGAAATGGGAAACCATCTCCATGGATTTCATCATCGGATTACCAACATCGACCAAACAGAACGATGCCATTATGGTAGTGGTGGATAAATTGAGCACATCTGCTCATTTTATCCCTATCAAGTCCACTTGCAAAGCAATCGATATCGCCCAGGTATTCATGAAGGAGATATTCAGACTGTATGGTATGTCGAAAGAGATTGTGTTTGACAGAGACGCAAAATTTACTTCTAACTTTTGGAAATCACTGATGGTTGGATTAGAGACCAAATTGTTGTTTAGCACTGCCTATCACCCTCAAACCGACAGACAAACAGAAAGAGTGAACCAAGTACTTGAAGACATGCTAAGAATGCATGTAATGCATCAACCCAAGAAGTGGGAAGACTACCTACCACTGGTAGAATTCCCCTACAACAACGGCTACCAAGCATCCTTAAAGATGATTCCCTTCAAAGTCCTCTATGGTAGACCATGTAACACTCCAGTCAGCTGGAGTAATCCCGTAAATAGAATTTCTTTTGGACCTGACATGTTGAAAGAAATGGAGCAATAGGTGACTCAGATAAAACATAACCTGAAGGTCCCTCATAACAGACAGAAAATTTATGTTGATCAAAAGAGAAATCCAAGAGAGTTCAAAACAGGAGACCATGTATATCTCAGAGTTAGACCCAAGAAGAGTTCTCTGAAAATGGGAGCTTGTGCAAACTTGGCACCTCGGTATTGTGGATCCTTTGAGGTTCTATATAGAGTGGGACCTGTAGCCTATAGGCTATCACTTCCTCCCACAGTCAAAGAAGATAATGTTTTCCATGTCTCATTATTGAAGAAATATGTACATGATGCTAACCATATAATTGATTGGTCTATGATTCAGGTGGAACCGGAGGGAGAATTTCTACTAGAACCTCAATGCATACTGGGCAGAAAGGAAACCCCACTCCGGAACCGAACCATTGCACAGGTCAAGGTGCAGTGGAAACATTTTGGCCCAGATTAGGGTACATGGGAAATGGAGGATGCCATGAAACTGGCATATCCGATTTTGTTGACACCTGTACATGCATGTCAAGTTGATAGATAGAACATCGAGGATGATGTTCCTTTAAGGGGGAGGGAATTGTAACACTGTGTTTCCCCCAGTCTGTAAAAATAACTATACTGGCCAAGTATTGTGGCAAACTCAGAAATGTGAATGTGTGATGTGAATGGACCTTGTGAAAAAGGTCAATGGATGTGAATAATATTATGAATATATATTGCAGGACCGCTGAGAGGGGATGTGATGAAAAAGAGACCATGATGGCTAGAGAAAGGTGGTGGAAGGCAACTGGAAAGGTGGCGTTAACTTCCACCGAAACCAATACCATATTTGGACTTCACTAGCCTGGAGAACCAAGAGCGGGTCACTGGCCCGAATTAAATGACTCACCACGATTGGTAGGTAAAGGGATCCTCATGAGTAATGAGGGATGGGGGTGAACCACCCATCCATGGAGTCCTCAGACCTAACCACCATGAGGAAGGTCGTGCCACATGCAACCTTTCCGAAAGGAGAGAAATGCAGGAGGAGTGTGCGATCACGGGCAGACACGAGGGAAGGAAGAACGAGAACTCTGGAAAAATACAAAGTGAGTGATAGCGGAGAAGAAGGAGAGTAACCTTCATTCTCGGTCAGTGGAAAATAGAGACTCAGTCTCACAGCATCGCGGTCTCAGCTTGAGGGTGGCTAGTGGTAAATCCGTTGGAAGTCGTTGAGCCTATGGTTGGGTGGAAACGAGCACCCCTCTCAGCAGTTGCAATCACATCGGGTGTTATTTCTGATAAATGTTTTAGATCTTGCATCTTCAAATTTATATGTTGACATGTATGCTCATAGTCTGTGTAGGTTATGAATGGTTTGAGTATAAGATTGTCTATGTGGTGTTATGATCAGAAATGGTGGTTGCATGATTTTATTGGAAGGACCACGTATGGCTTATGTTTATAGATAGATTTATATATATGCATACCGATCTAATTCATAATTCAAGACTTCTTTCAGGAAATCTATGCCCTTATTCGTTTCCAGGAATACTCATAATAGATCCGCATGGCTTATGTTTATGGATAGATTTATATATATGTATACGATCTAATTTGGACTTCAAGTCTGCTTTTGGGAAATCTATGCCCTTGTTCATCTCCAGGAATACCCGAATAAATCTCTCCACAGAGATACACTCTCTTGGAAAACTTACCAAGAACCTGAAAAAGGATTTGAAGGTGCAAGTCTTAGTAATCCTGTACGAGGAAGAATGGACCTCTCAAAATCCCAAAATAGCCACATAGGGATAAGAATCGATTGACAGACGAGATCTTGTCGGTAGATCTGTGGCCATTCATGACCATTAGATTGGAGGAAGAAACAAGGGCGTTAAATGCCTTAACTCTTTTCCTCTATCTTTGTGAGTAGCGAAGAAATCGGGCCCGTAGATCCCCAAGGTCTATGGGAGTATCTGGACCATTGGTTTTTCCACGTCCAAGGAGCAGTGGGAGAGTGCACAGTGCAAGACAGATATGAACCATCAGATCTTAGTTAGAAAACTCGACAACCATTGGATCTGTCAGGAGATGCATGAGGTGATAAGTATCGATCGACGGACGAGATTGTTAAGCCCTAATATTGGCTCATTACCACTTAATTGGGGCATATTAGATTAGTAATGTTATTTTATTTATGTCGACTTTAGGCCATTAGTTGTGATTTAGATTAGTAATGTTATTTTATTTATGTCGGCTTTAGGCCATTAAAACCTCCTAGTCTCCT
>ML795651.1:17140-64917 GCA_009831015.1 Picea engelmannii
TTCATTTTGAATCATCTTGTACTTGAACATTTAAGTGGGGTAAAAGGAGGTTGCCCCCTCGAAGAGGCTTATTATCTGAAATTATCTCTTTTTCAAGGCGTTGAGTACCTTTCCTGAAGTTTTTCTATGCTATATTGATGTTTGGTTCTTAACAGAGATTCTGTCGGAAGATATGTGGTCATTCACGACCGTTATATTGGAGGAAGAAATGAGGGCTTTAAATGCCTTAACCCTTTTCTTTTATCTTCGTGAGTAGCGAAGAAATCGAGACCATAGATCCACAAGGTTCGTGGGAGTATCTGTAGCATTGGTTTTTCCATGTCCGAGGAGTAGTGGGAGACTGCACAACATGGGACATATCTGAACCGTCAGAACTTAGTTAGAAAACCCGATAGTCATTGGATCTGTCAGGAGATGCATGAAGGTTAAGCCCTCGTGAACAGAGGTGAAAGTCCCAAAAGAGGAGTTGATATTGGGGCTTCAGACTTTAGGATTTCGGAAGTCCTGATGACAAGAGATCGGGACACTCCATGGTGGAAATCCTAAAATAGATTTGGATCATCCAATTTAGGGAGGCCACATGTCGCGAGATCACCTATTTCGGGGATTTGGACATCGAGAAACAAAAGTGGAAGGTGAGAATTTTGACCTCACACTTGGTGATGTCCCGAAACAATTTGGACTGTCCATCCGTGGAGGACACATGGCAGAGATCGAGAGTCCATCGGTATTTCGGATACTAGGGATTCAAATTGACAGAGGATTTGTGTCACTAGGGGTCACAAGTCGCGAAATCAAGAAACAATCTGGACCATCCATCCGTGGAGGACATGTGGCAGTAATTCAGGACTTCGGGAGGGTCCTGAAAGGAAGAGTCCATCGGGATTTCGCAAATCGGGAATTCGGGAGTCCCGTTGTCAAGAGGTCCGGCTCTTGTATTCATAAATGCCGAAAGAAATAGGATGGATCTCTTATCAGGAATGGTCACCTGAAATAGGGCATAGCTAGGAGGGCTAATGTGACAAAGGCCATTTTGGGAAATAAAAAATCGTTAATTCGGGAGTCCCGTTGACAAGAGGTCAGGCTCTCGTATTGATAAGTCCCAAAGGTTATAAGACTGCGGTCTTATGAGAAGTGGTTTGCAGAGTCGAAAGACTCAACTTGCTTATACCGCTGAGTCGCGAAATGCGAAAAGGCGCCTACTTGTTTGGCCTGTGATCATGATCAACGATCACATGGAGGTGAGAAAAAGGGAAGAGCAAGCCTGTGATAAGCCCCGTAGGATTTTGGGGATTATGTCCCACGAGAAAAGGCAAAAAAAATTATTATGCCGTAGTGGGGTTGTGAAAATCTCCCTCACGTCCTCTTGTTCCACAAATAGTCTCTACTCCTGTTCAACGAACTACTCCAACATCGCCATCTATGTGACTTCCTCTAATCTTAGTTTTGATTCATCAACCTTCAAATAGAAATCAACGAAGCCATCAACTATCTTATTGATATCTCCAACTATATTCAACATCGGCAAGGATTTGTTCCACTGACACAAGATTCCTTTTGTTCTCTGCATTAGGCCATCCAACCATCACCTCACATTGTCCAAGTTCTCCCCCACAAGGTTTTCTACTCTAGCTATCCACAAAAACCATCTGCAAGGAGGACTTCTGCGTACCCCCTTTCTTCCTCCTTGTGGTAGGAATCAAACATAAAGTTTATCCCAAGAGAATTGCCAAACTGTTCATGTGAGGAATAGGTGTTTCCTTTTAATTTAGCATGATCTCTTGTCCCAACACAACCTTGAAATAATACATAGCAATAATGGTGAAACTCATCCTACCACACCAGTCACCGAGATTTAATTAGATATCCCTGGCTACACCAACTATCCTCTCTACACCTGCATTGATTGTATTGAAGGTTTTTTCCATTGGTTCAGCATGCAACCGAACCCTCCACACCATATCCTTCCTCAATAAGTTACAAGTCACCCCATTGTCCACCATAGTTGTCACTGACTCCCCATTGACTTCATTTTGCACATAGAAAATATTTGTCTCATCTTTGTCTTGGCTCTCCATGGATTCACCCTCCATGACAATGTTCAAAACTTGGAAGACTCCAATATATGGGTTGTCTTCCTTCTCCAATGAATTTAACCTCTATTTGAAGGGACAATTCTTCGCATAGTGTTCCTTGGTACAAATCCAACATGAAATCAACTTATTTTATTTTTTGCGTATGTTTGCTTGGAATTATCTTCGCTTCCATTGGACATCTTCGTATTTCCTTTGTCTTTATTCTAATTCCCCTTCCATTGCTATTGATTCTCACCTTTGATATTCTCAATGATTCTCCCAGCTACCAAGTCCTTCACTAGGTTCCTCCACCAGAGCTTAGCAGTCCCTATCAATACCATCACTGAAACATTCACCTTGGCTTCATTTGAACTTTCGTTCAACTACTTGAAGTACTGCTCAATGTCTCAAGAGAAGTTTCTAGGAAACTTAGCATTGTGAGAATCATCGTATGGCTATGGTTCCTTTCTCTTGATCCTAATCTTTATGATAACATATCTTTGTCCATTATCCAAATATCGTTTCAACAATGTGATGGTGTCATCTTTCTCCTTCAACTTCTATGTCACTGAGGGAAGTGCATCCTCCGCTGCCTTGATTATATCTTGAATGTTGTCAGTTGAGGTGTCAGTAATCAAATTATTTGTTTCCTAACACTCTTGGATGTCTTCATTACACCCATGCTTAATCCTACCTATCTAAGTCTCCATCTATTCAACCTTCTCACCATGCTAGAATGTTGCGTCTGTCATCTTCTCAACAATATTCTCCAAGATAACGAGTCGATTATTCATTATTCTTGTCTTGGGATCCCTCTTAGTGTCACTTCCATATACATGTGATGCATCCATGGATGGACTTCCAAGTATCTTTACTCTACTTGCAAATGGTTCATCCAAGGAACCCAATAATTTATCTCAAGGTTTATTCAAAATTCTACGATCAACTTTGCGACGAGTTTTGCGATGAACTCTATGATTACTTCTATGATCAGGTTTGTGACAAGTTCTAGGTTCGTCCACCATTCCCAAGTTCCTAGTTCACATTAATATCTCTATGTTTGGTATTCTCAAGGAGTGTGCACAGGTCTGTTGACAAGTCATGACTTTTTCCGCAACTCGACACTTCACTTTTGTCACAAACTATAGCTGCAAGTTTATTCCTATACTGTCTTCTCAACAATTCAGCCCCACCACAACTGTTCTAGATGTAGTAGTGTTGAACATTCAAATATACTCTAATACCACATGTCACAACCCCATAGTATGCCTATTCAAATCTTAAAATCGTTCACCTCCTGATGGCGTGCCACACTGTGACGACTCTTACTTGGCCACTTGGAAATACCAAGAATACTTCGTTCAAACTACATCTCTTCACCTAAAGTAGACCCATATTCTATTCTAGGATATGGGGGAGTCATGCTCCAACTCTATGAAACTCACTTGTATACCTAGAAAATATTGTCAACTGCTTAACACTTATTCATTTAAGCATACATTCAAGAACATGAGAAACCAAGAGAACAATTGTGAAAAAAATAAAAAAAATACACATAAATAGTGTGGGTGACACAAACCATGCCTAATAGCCTACTAAGTCTTTTTATAGTGAAACAGTTACAATATGATCACTATTGACTCTGTTTACAACTTGGGTAGAGTCACGCAACTCTCCTCATCTCACCATAATGCTCATACAAAAAATCCTCACACCAAGACTCTTTGTCATAACCACCTTCACAACCTCCTACGATGCATCACAAACATGTTCCCAATCGTAGACTTGATGTTCCTTCTCTGTTTCACAATTCACCAAGTTAACAAAGACTTTGGTTCTACCTCACACATGCCTTCGACAAACATACATTTCTATACTTCCCCAAAATATCCTAGTTCGTCCCATCCTTAGCTACTTGTCTTCCATCTTTGCAACTCTCCTCCATTTCTTCCTTCCCTCAAAACTTCACCTTAAAATTTCCTTCTTGTTCTTTCGCAAAAAATCCCTCCTTTCTTGGTTGTGCACCCTTGTGGTCTTATATGGACTCCAAAGTTCACCAACATGATTTTTCACATCCTTTGGTTGTGTCGTGCCCCTTCATGAACAATCATGTTGAAACAAATCATCATTCACCTTCGTGAACCCGATGAAACCAAACCAACTCGTGTGCCTATCAATCATCGTGTCCCTTGGACCGATGTGCCCCTCTCTTTGAAACACACCAGTTTCCTTGTGTGTTCCCTTGTGGTGATCCACGAGACTCTAGATGGGTTTGTTGATTAGTTCATTGAACCTTTCCAACCTCCCCATGCTTCCAAGGGTAGGTGGGTCCACCCCTTGGGTGTGCGCCCAAGTCTCCTCGTCCTTTTGCAAATGCAATTGAAGTCTCCATCAACCATTCTAAGGAAAGTACGGTGTGTTCCCCCCTGGTTCTGTACATCACTGTCATATTCCCAAGGTGCTCCTTTCCCCACCCACATGTCTTCGTTTGTCCATGCAATTTCTTTCCCTTTGTGTTTTCTTGTCTAAGACATCCCTAATTGTACGAAAGGAGTGTATGTGCATTGGCACCCAAATTTTTGGGTTCATTTCGTGCACATGTGCAAATGAATTTGTGAACTCTCATTACAAAGTTTTTCATGCACTTAAGCTAATGTGGAAAGAATAAAAAAGATTGCATGTCAGACCTAGTTTTGAAAGTCCATGCCAGGCATAAAATATTATTAAATGCATGTCAGTCCCAATTTTGATGCGCACATTAAATTAAGAAGACACACGTCGGAATCAAGATAAGAATTATCAGGAAATACTCTCGAATGATTACTTCCAATAGCACAAGGGATCGTGGAGCTGGAAAAATATGAGATGTTCGGGTGGTTAATATTCACCCGATTCGTGAAGGCTATGTGGACTATAGGAAGATGCCATAAGCGTGCAAGTAAGTTTTGTCTATAGAATGAGTGGAGTAGAGTAGAAAGAGACAAAGCTCATGATCATATAAATTTATTAAAGGAAGCAATGATATCATGAATCAGGTGAGATAGATGTTTAGATGACACTCATTGAGTTGATTGTATTGAACTCTCTCCGATCATGTTGTAATACTATAATGTGTTTGAATATAATGTTGATTCTGTCATATGTATGAATTATTGAGAGAATGTGCATTGCACAATGTGTTCTATTTTTTAGGATTTATATAAACGAAGATATGAATTTCTTTGGTTGTCATATATAGTCTTCTTAATGTATGTATCTTTTGTAGTGGAATGACTAATTTTGATATGTTCTATGTCTATAATGTATAAGTTGGATATGTGTGTGTACTGTTTTACTTCTTAGTCCTAATAAAGTGTTAGATTTGAGTTTAATGAATGCCAATCCTAATGGGTCTTTATGTGTTTATCCTTCATCCCCATCACAAGACCTTATGGTCTCTATTATCCTCTATTCATATCGGGTGAGACCTTCCTTGGCCTTGGCCGAGGATTTATATGTCGATGCTCTAGGGTTTTTTTTAGTCAACTTTGGATGAACCTTGAGTCTAAACTCCCCAATGTTAATAAGGATGTATGCAATCATGAAAAAAAATGCCAACATATGGTTTTGTTGCCGGGACCTAAAATTCTTGTAGGAAATGATGAAGGCAAGAGATGAGGTGGCATCCATCTCGGGAGGAAATTCAAGATTGGTTGAATGTGAAAGAGCATGAGTTTTCCCTATGAGAAACTCATAGGTTGAAAGCGAATGTGAATACATGGAAATATGACTGTATTTACACGGATATGCATGAACTTTTCTTTGTTGAATTTCCTTTTTTGTTGCATGAGTGGATAAACAGGAAAACTGCTACCAATTATACTGTGTGTCCTTTGGAACCGGTGGTTTGGGATCAAGACAAGATTTAAATATTGAAAGTGTTGGATAATAAGTGGACTCGGGCTATTGAATTCTTCTTTTCTTGAGTAAAATAAGGATACATTGTTGATTTTGTTGTGGAGTACATCAATTCTTTCAACGAGGATGAAAGAAAGTTTGCAGAAGGTCCCAGGAAGAGGATGATGGAAAAGATTCCACTCTAGATAAAGATGTTGTTTGTGGAGAAAGAGATGATGCGTATGGGGCCTGATCAAATGGATAAGTAAAATAAGCTAGCGTTGGGGGGTGGGAGCTTGCGAGGATGATGGAAGAGATTCCACTCTAGATAAAGATGTTGTTTGTGGAGAAAGAGATGATGCGTATGGGGCCTGATCAAATGGATAAGTAAAATAACCTAGCGTTGGGGGGTGGGATCTTGCAAGGATGGGGGAAATTTAGAGAGAAAATGGATCCATTGAGAAGGATCCAGAAACTATTGAGATGAAGTGAGGAATGGTATGGACCCGGAGGAGCATAGGAGAAAATAATTTGAGAGATATGCGGGAAGAGTGGAGATAAGAGGAAAAGCAGAGTAGAGAGGTAGACAAGAGTTACCTAGGGGCATGCGACGAGGTGTTCGGCCCAATATAAAGAGAAAAGAAATTGCACTAGGTGGTAGTGCAGAAGAGTATGATTCCCCAGAGTGGAGCACATATGAGGATAGACTTTTAAAGTAGTGTTTCATAGAGGATAGATTTTCCAGTGTTGATACTAATAGTGATAGTAGTAAGGGCCTAGGTGACAAAGTGTGGACCCCTTAGTTGTTTTAGAGTGCCACAACCTTAGAGGAAGATGAAGCGAAAAACAATGGTGTGGTGATAAGATGAAACAATGGTGTGTAGAATAGTAGTGCACTGTTAGGAGAGGAAGATATCACACAAAGTGGTTGTATGTAGATAGGATAGGGAGATAGAGCATAGAATTGTGGTGTGCATAAAGGACATGAATATAGAGTGTAACATGTTGGTGCACTGAAATAATAAGAATATGGAGGCTCCCCCAGTGGTGGGGAAGATGAATTTGCAATGGTATATGGTCTTGTGACATTGCAAGTAGGAAACTCTCTGGGTCACCTCGTGATAAATTTCAGAAGAATATGGAATTAACCCTCCTTTGTACCACCCCCATTGCACATTTTTAATAAATAAGAAAGGACAACATATACTGAAGCAATTGTAGTAGAAGAGACAGAAGAAAAAGAATAATATAGATGCCAAAATATGAGTGAAGAAGAAGGAGAAGTCAATACTACTTTGCCCCGATAAGTATTGATGTTGAAAAATCAAACCCATAACAGTCAAAGAGGAGGAACAAGCTCAAGTTTGAAAATGGAAAATCATGATACTACCTTGAGGTTACCCTTGTTCCATGGAATGGGTAAGGATTATATAGATCAAAATTAGTTTACATGTGAATAAATATGGTCTGTGAAGAGAATCACAGACAAATCAATAAAGATCACGTAGTTGGATACTACATTCATGGACAAAGCCTTGGCGTGGTACATGGAGTACAAGGATACTGCACCGATGGGACAGACGAGGTCCCTGACAAAGATTAAGCAAGATCTTATTAGGGAGTTCTAGAAACCTAAGTCAGAATCCCAATGAGTCACAAAGATAAAGGTGATAAAGAAGAAGGAAGGAAAGACTGTATGGGATTATAGGCAATGGTCTAAAAATTTATTGAATAGGATGATCCAAATCCAAGATGTGAAACACCGAGAATGGTGTATTGCGGAATCACTTCCCCATATCTGAGTTTTTCTCACCCAACTGAGGGTGTCAACTCAAACAGAGGTAGTAGAAATTGCAATGTCCCTGGAAGCTACACTAGGAGGGGTAGATATGTCATTAGGTTTGGCGTAGGTGCAACTGCAACTAGCCAACTTAATGATGCAGTTGCAAGATATGGCTAAGATGAAGGTCATGCACAAGAAAATATGGTGTATCACTTGTCACTCAGAAGGGAATCATAGAGATGAATTTACTATACTTCCAAATTATGTGGTGATGGGCGCACCCTACCCATTTCCATTTGGGCAGATATAATGGTGTGAGGTATGTAGACAATGCGAACATGTTCCACCGTGATGCCCAACTTTTCATAAGTACTAGACGATGAACCATACTTTGTTCTCTGATTTATGTATGTCAATAATTATCGCTCACTCAAGTTGATGAAAGATAATACCTAAAAGTCATTCCAAGTACATGAAGAGAATAAGAGTGGTGTGTTTGTTGATGTCGAAAGAGGAGGATATCAAGGATGTCCCTGATATGGTTATGGGTGCAGTCGTGGCCAAGGATATGAGGGAGGAGGAGGTAGACCCCCCACATGTTTTAATTGTGGATAGATTGGTTACGCCTCAAGGTTTTGTAAAAAATCGCATATACTTTTTGGATACTTCTATAGTCCAAAGCATGTCATTGAAGAATATCTCAACTTGTTGAAAAAGTGGGAAGATAAAAAGGCCAATTGCAACATGGTGCATGTGGAGCTGTGAAAGAATAAAATGAAGAATGAGGAGATTGATATCTGGGTAGTATCCCAAGGAGGAGTGAAGAGAGGAGAATACTTTGAGCATGGTGAAGGATCGGGTAAAAAGATGGGATGACAAGATAAGGAATGAAACTCATCCCCCTCCAATGTTTGATGTTTCCTAGCAAAAATAGTTCCTACACGATGTGCAGAGAGCATTGGAGGAAGAAAGATCACACAAGGAGTTATAGTGCATGACTCAAAGGTCATTTGAGGAGGTCAGGATCTGAGAAGAAGTATATAAAGTGACACAAAGTTAATTGGAGAAAGCTTATATCCATGAAGAGGTACAATGTGTGATGCAAAGGGCACTGGAAGAAGCTCACACCTGTGAGGAATTGCATTGTGTGATGCAAAGATATTTGGAGGAAGCTCGTGTGCATGAAGAAATACATCACAGGACATAATGATCATTAGAAGAATCTTGTAGAAAAACGATCCGTCACACACTGATAAGAAAGGACATGAAGAAAAACATCAGGAGGAATTGCAACGTGCAATGTGTGAAGAATTCCTGCATGATTTGGGTCACAAGGAAGAATACGAAGAACAAGTAAGTTCTTTGTTCTGTTTCTTTATGCGATTTATAAATTATCCATAGGATACAAGTTGACACAGATGTTAGCTACTTGCATGAGGGAACAAAGAGTCAAGGAAACCATATCATCTCTACTGCCAAAAAGAGATGTATGTGAGTTCAACAAACAAAAGCGCACTAGTCGAGAATTTAAGATGGCATCAAAACTTGGTGGCTACGACATGGATGGAGTCATGTTGGATTTGGGTTCTGAGATTAATATTTTTCCAAAGAAATTTTGGGAGGTGATGGGTAAACCGAAGTTGGTATGGTCGGCCATATAATTACTGTTGGAGAATCTATACAAAATCTACCCAATAGGTCGACTAGAGAAGGTGGAATTGAACATAGAAGGAGTAAAATAAAAGTTTGACTTTGAGGTCATAGAAATTATGGATGAATCTGATCCATACCCCACCCTACCTGGAATTGAATGGGCCTTTGATAATAATGCATTGTTGAACTTAAAGAAGCGACATATGTCATTTGAGATAGATACACTAGGAATGGTCATGCCACTAGATACATATTAAGGTGAACAATACAATGAACCAATGGATGAGGATGCACAAATATCAACTACTTAAAATATCTATAATATCACACGCTACAGGGAGGACTACATCAACCTAACTATTGATGGTGAATTAAGTTGAAGAAGTGTCAAGTCTTANGATTCTGAGGATGACATTGATAGGTGGAAAAAAAATCTATATTAAGTGTCAACAAGGAGATGCATGCATATATATATATATATATATATATATATATATATATATATATAAAGAGAGAGAGAGAGAGAGAGAGAGAGAGAGAGAGAGAGGAGCGCGAAGAAGAATTTGGATCATATCATTACAATGGATTCGATCCAGTTGACAGATTTATTGCATGGATACAACACATCCGCGAGCATCAGATGGATCGCTCACTTGATAAAATGCACATAGGAATTCCCATGTGGTGGTGGCACATTGAGAACCTTATTGTGAATGGGTATCTTTCAAAGCATACAAGCAAGAAATATTTCAAATAGATGTTGACATTCATTGATACACATGTTCTTGTGAAAGGATCTGGATAGATAGGAAATGATATAATGTAAGTGGTTAGTATATGAATGTCCACAACAAGATGCCCAAGAAACACCCTATGTCACCAGTTCTCTAATTATACATTAGGAAGGGTAGGAAAACCTCAAAATCCCATGACAATATGTTCCTTCCACAACTATTCCCCAACCCCAGTGAGCACATACACGACTCTGACATGAATTTTGACGAAATGGTTAGTCGATGGATCCTACCAGGACAACCGAGCCTACTCTGTTATAGAAAGATTTGCCTCACCATCGTTATATTGCACATAGGGCCTTTTTCCATTTCCCTATGCAGACTTATCATCCCTTTTTTACAAATCAAGAGCTAAAAATAAACATTTTTCCACATATACGCGCCCTATCAGCTATACATCAAGCATATACACAGGATTCTCCACTACAACCCGTGTACATCGGGATTTGTGCCATAAAATACAAAAATGGAGTCGGGTTTCCATGTCACGACAAGAGATCTCTGATCCTTGGCCTTCTATATACTGGAAACATTCTAACTCGACCCTTCAGTTGCATTTTGAAGGCTATAAGAGCACAATTTCGAGCTATGGAAAAGAGGAGAAAGTATTCAACTTTGAGAGAAAAGTTACTCTGGAGAAATTACTTCATATTGAGTCTGCATCCCTTTGTCCCTAAAGTCTGAACACAGTGTTCAACCCCCATTCCCTTTCCCTATTGTCGAGAGAACCTCATTGTCTCTCTCTTTCGAGCTTGCCTTTGGTGGAGGATTGAAGTGGTGGAGACCCAGTTGGAAGGAACTTGGTTCCTTGGTTTCGAACCGTGTCAACATGGAAGTCTATAATGTTGACACTTCTATTGATAACTTATTAATAGAAATACTCCTTTCTCGTCCTATTGGTATCGTGAAAATATATGATTATTATCCATGGGCATGTTTGTAATGTTTATTAATGGATTATGTTATCTAATTTGCTAACCCCTTTAGATTATCACTATATACTTTCTTTTCTTGTTCATTGAGAACTTATTGCAAGTACAAAGCTTTGGGTCGAAGTGCTTAACGGTGGAACATCATCAAACATTGGATCGAGGTAGTCCTTTTAATTATCTTGCACATTAGTTTATATAGCATACAATGGAATTGAGTTGATTTCTACAGTCATACATCTCTATTGTGGTTTACCCTTGGCCAAAGAGAATTTTTTCCTTGTAACAGAAATGGCGACTCCACTAGGGAGAGATCTTCCTTCAAAGGGTTGAAGCATTTTTTCTTCTTCCAATGCTCTTTTTCCTTTGTGTTTCTTGTTGTATCACCGCTTGACAGATTCTGTTCACTCTAGGTCTAAGTTTTCAACCTTTTTCCCTTGCCTAGCCTTGTTTTAAAGCCTGTATGCTCCTTTTGCCTCAACAGTCGCATATACACCTGTGATGTCTCACTGCAAGCTGTGTATCTATGCACTCTTCTCCTGAACAATCATGTATACCAATTTTCCTTGCTTGTTTGCTTGGTTTAGTGACTGTTGGGTGAGTTTTGATGTTTGTTGATCCTTCTTAGGTCTCTGTAGTGCTTGTTGAGCTTCTCTGGGTTGACAGGAAGCCTATTGGGAGTTGAATTTATGGGCGTAGTCTTTCTCATTGTTTTTCATTTTTTGGTTTGTCCTTGAACCCTGGTTTGTTTGGTTGGCTTCTTGATATTCTACTTGAGTTATTTCGTTTATACACAATAGAATTTATATATCAGGTTGCTTTTTAGTCCATGCATTTTCTCTTTAATATATTGAAAATACAAAAAAATAGGCATTTTGCATTGGTTAACAACTTTTTTTTGAAACTTTATCATCATCTTAGTACATTTAGAGAAAGATTGCATTTTATTTCTGAATTGCAGAGTTGAAATTGAAAATTGCACTGCTTTTATTAGCATATCATTCATTGAAAAGTTAAAGGTAGAGTTTGCATTATATTCATACTTATCTTTTGCAGAGTCATAACATCATGAGTTTTGATTCCATACCCTTTTGAGTAATCACGACCAATAAAGTTTATGCTTTAAACTAAAATTGATTAGTCACGATTTTATTTTTAGGGTGCACAAACTAGCCTAGGATTTAGTGCCTTGGAATAGGATTTTGTGAGTAAACTTCTCCAAGGAAATTAAATCAACATATGTGTCTGAGACAGGGAGTTGATAAGCCCATTGTATAATTGGTAATATCAAGAGGCTCCACTCACACCGGAGTTAATCATGAGGTCGCGCGAAGTTAGTTGAAGGGATAACCCCTTGATACTCGCCTAGCGTTAGAGATATTTCTGCGTATTTATTTGTATTTGGGGATCTTGCTAGTACCCATACCTCTGTGAGAGGCGGTGCTTTCACGGTTTTAGGCTTTGCTACCCTGCCCATATGGTGATCTGGACTTACGACTGCTCGCCTATGGATCATTATACAGTGGTTTATTAGTTGCTTGACTTAGGTATCTCATAGGTTACTTCCAGGGGTTATTCTACTTGTACCCTAGGTCAGATAGAGTTCAGAAAACACACAACCTTTATGGAGGATTACCTTTCCGGGGGGATATGATAGACAAGTTGTTAAGCCCACGAGGGCCTCTATAAATTATTTTTTCACCTCCAAACTTTAGAGTCTCAGGTCCCTCTTGGATGAGACATACCTTCTTTAGCGAGGGCGACCATTCATCCACTCTAGCCCTTTTGCATGCATATTGGCCATTTGAATTTTGGTATGCTCTTTGAATATTATTTGACCTTAGGAGTCTATACTGGGTCTTCATTATCATGAAAATTGGAGTTCCTTCTTCTCCCTCATTTANCATTTTATGGGGACAAATCCTTCTGCTTTGCCTTATGGTATGCAAAATTATAATAATCAGTCAACACCTTGGGTCTCTAATCATTTTTCTCATGGTATGATCGATATGTCTTCGCACTTGCCATCCCCTGTCTTCCCTCCTTATGTGAATACAAGTTTTGGGTCTGGGGGCATGATGCCTCCTTCTTATCCCTCTCTACTTGCTAGGAGTCATATCCTTCAAACACCTTTTACCGTAGGAGGTTGGAATATTCCTTCCTACGAATCTACTATGCGAGAAGTAAGTGCCCAATTAAGAAATCATTATACTTGTTACACTCCATCCACTTATCCTTCTTCCGCTATGTCCGTTCCTATGAACACTTTTCCCATGGCGGACCTTCGTCTGGCCTCTGGTGTTTCATCCGGGGGGAATTATTTGTATAGTATGGGTAACCCCCTTAACGAAGTTCCTTCGTCTAGGGGAAACATATATCCTCACATGAGTAACCCTTTTCATGTCTCTTTGTCTTCGTAAGACGCTTCCTTAGTGTCGATGCCCTTACAACCATTTATCAATCAGTATGGAGGAGGATACTATCCTGTCGGACAGGGACAGGGTGTAAACCAGGATCCTTCCTGGCCTTTAATTTCTCAGAACCAATCTTTCCTTGTACCTTGGTCTCAAATGCCTCAATCAACCACTGCCACAAGTCCAGTCACTGCCTGTCATACTGGAATTATATCACCAACCTCTGCTAGTCATGTTGGATATTGGTTGATATCCTTTGGGAGTCATCCTAAAGACCTGCAATGAGCCGCTGTGACATGCTAGGGGCACAATTCCAGTCACTACGTGTCATATTGGCATTATATCACCAAACTCTGCTAGTCATGTTGGAGATTGGTCAACAACCTCTGCAATTCATGTTGAAGAACTGCAACCAACCACTGCAATTCATGCTAGGGGAACATTTATGGTCACTACTAATCACATTTCACATCCATCACCAACCTCTGCTATTCAAGTTGGGGATCCATCACCAACCGCTACTAGTCATGTTGGAGATTTACTACTAGCCTTTGCAAGTCATGCTAGGAGAATGTCACCAACCATTGCAAGTCATGCTGGGGGGAATTTATATGATTAATAATCCTAGATGTCTCAAACGTAATCCTAGATTCCTTTGTAGGATTTGTGAAGGAAGTCACCTTACTCGTTTGTGTTCTATTACTGTTGGGATACTAGATGCGTGGGTCTCACCTAAGGGCCCTTCGGGTTCTGAGGCATATATGGTTTTAGAGAACTCTGTTCCTTCTTTGGTTGATACAACAGTCATGCCGATGCAATCTTTGGCTAATACCCCTTTCCCTTTAGGGGTTGATGCGTCCTTTGACCTTGTTGTCTCACATCCCGTTCAACCTGTGGTCGTGTCGATGCAATCTTTGACCAACACCTCTCCTATGTTCGGGGGTGATGTTTCTCTTGACATTGGTGTCTCGCATATTGTTCAAACAACGGTCATGTCAATGCAATCTTCGACCAACAACACTCTTGTTTTTGGGGTGATGCACCTCTTGACCTTGTTGTCTCACATTCTATTCAACCAATGGTTGAGAAAGTGGTCGTATCGATACAATATTCAATCGATCCCACTCTTCTCTCAAACAGTGACAAGTCTAAGGAATTTGTTGCGCCAATGTAATTTTTGGTCGATCCAGCTCTTCTGGTTCTAGTTCTATACCTTCTACACCATGTCCTTAGCATTTCTATTACTTCACCTTCTAAACAAGAGAGAGTTTTACTCTTCCCGATTTCTCTCCCTCCAAGTCTTGACGAGGTTCCCTTTGATTGGGATGGTCTTGTGGGGTATTCAATGCCTTCACCTATTTATTTTTTAGGAAGATACATTATCCAATATAACACGGAGACGATAAACTCCGTTAGCGCTTTTCCCTCCTCGACTTGGAGATCTTTGGGTCTTCCCAAGCTTGTGTCGGTTCTTCGTAAGATACCAACAATACACAGAAGGTCCGGACGAGAGCCTTAACATCCCCCATGGATAGCCACCTAGAATATCCCTAATGAGTAAGAGTTAACCTCATTTCCGACTCGTTCAAAAAATGAAAAGATTGTCGAGTGATTTGTCCCTTTCACACTCATTAAATTGGAATTGAAAGGTCGTGAGTCCTAGTTAAGCTCTTTTAAGACTCTTTTTCTAAAAAACAAAAATATTTCTGAGTGATTTGTCTTTTAACACTCATTAAACTAGATTTGAAAGGTCACGATTCTCAGTTAATCTCTTTTCCGACTCATTATAAAAAATAGAAAAGATATCTGAGTGAACTTGTCTTTTTCACACTCGTAAATTGGATATGAAAGGATGTTTATTTGGCACAAGTTTACCCCTTTTTCACACCCAATAGACTACAAGACATAAAAAAGGATATTTTTTGGTGTTAACTTGTGATTGCATCTCATGCCCTCGCTTGCAGTATTGAGCCTTTATCCGGTTCTCACTTTGGGTTATAAACCGTTGCCTAAACAATTTTTCACCCTCAACCAAGAAGAGCCTTGTTTATATCCTTCACAATTTGACACCCTATACCGTGGAGGAAACATAACCCTGAGTGTCCATCTCCCACATGAATTTCCTTGCATTAACCATAGGTATGTCCCACTGTTGGAACTAGTTTTGCTTACTTGCAACACTCGTTTCCTCCTTCGTATCATAGTGTTCATTTGTTATGAAAAAAAAAAGACGGGCGGGAAGGGAGTACTATATTATAATTGGAAGCAATCGTGTTGCCTTTGAACAGAGCAAAAAATTATTGAGTCCTTGTGTCATCATAATTTTGAGTTTTAGCATGGCCTTAGGAAGTTGATCTCGTTACAGAGTTTTCTCTACCAACTGGTTACTCATCCAGTCCCTATAGAGAACGTTATTGATGCCTCCTGCATCTAATATTCACATCATTGATTCTATGATGCTGGAGTCCACCACATGTCTCATTCTCTTGTTCAAAGGAAGTCTCACAACTTGCGTCGACCACTCCTCTGAAATATTGACTTTTCATGTCGGCCATACCCTCAGTTTATCTCAAAATCGCATGATACTATGGTCTTACCACACACCCTGGCCCTACTTGCATCATCTATAGGTCACCTTGAACCCAACAATAAAAATTTCGTCATTGGTCGTTAATTGGGTGGTTTCCCTTGTGTTTGATGACAAGACATCTATTCACACTTTGGGATTCATGCAATCTCTTGGATGCCATTAACATTATCGATGGTTTCCTTGCCTTTGTCAATAGTTTTCATCATTGGTTGTTATTTAGAGGGTCTTTTTCGTGTACCTCTTGCATTTGATCCATACGAAATATGCACAGGGTCATTGGTTCGTGAACATGTTCTTCGTCCGATATCCACCAAATCATGAAGCTCTTGCTTTGTTCCTCGTGCTGACTGATGAGATATTCTTTAATGCTCTCCTTTAAGTGGGTCTCTTTCCATTGACTTCATCTCATTTATTCTGGATATGGTACCTAGAGTTTTATGAGTACCTTGAGGCTTGTAGTCATTAGTGGCAGGCTCTCTCGCCATTGACAAATGGTAATACATCAATGTCTCCTAATCAATGGATTTATCAAGTGTTCGACACCAAATCCTTTATTCACACTTCTAGGAATGTACTCAGTTCCTTGATACCTACTTTCATTATTGGTAGGTTGTCTCACATTTGTTAATGGTATACCTCAATGACTGGTAATCAAACAATGTCTCATTATGTTCGACCTCAACTTCTTTATTCACATGATGTAAACTTGGACCCTTGGCGGATAGTGTATAAGACTGGAAGACATCACTATGTGGTTGCATCTTTCCTAAGTTGTTGCTTCCATTTCATTGGATCAATACCTGTTCGACTTTAGTGATCATGGGAGATCTGATTGTACTCTGTGGTATACATATATCTTCAGATTGATTTTGAGACTAGTTTCACTAGGCCTTGTTTGTGACTATGACAGTCTTTGTCATATAACCGCAATTGTATCTTCCTATTCATGGCCACAAACACTTATTTGGTATATCTTTCGCATGGATCTTCATTTTATTCTTGGCAGCCATGTATGCAAAGTCATTACAGAATTTAATGAGCAATCGAGTTCGTCTAGCTAGTTATCTACCACTCCACTCCTGGGTTATTTATAATGTATTTCGGCCATCGCAGATACTCCTTTGATCTCACACATTATGGGGCATCTATTATAGAAAGATTTTCCTCACCATTGCTATATTGCACAAAGGGCCTTTTCTCATTTCCCTATGTAGACTTATCATCCCTTTTTGACAAATCCAGAGCTAAAAATAAGCATTTTTCCACATATACACACCCTATCAGCTATACAAGAAGCGTATAGGCAGGCTGCTCCACTACAACCCGCGTACATCGAGATTTGTGCTAGAAAATAAAAAAATGGAGTCGGGTTTCCATGTCACGACAAGAGATCTCTGATCCTTGGCCTTCCATATACTGGAAATGTTTCGACTCGGCCCTTGAGTTGCATTTTGAAGGCTATAAGATCACATTTTCGAGCTATGGAAAAGAGGAGAAAGCATTCAACTTTTAGAGCAAGTTTCTCTTGATAAATTACTTCATATTGAGTCTGCATCCCTTTGTCCCTCAAGTCTCAACATAGTTTTCATCCCCCAAGCTCTTTCCCTATTGTTGAGAGAACCTCATTGTCTCTCTCTTTCGAGGTTGCCTTTGGTGGAATTTTGAAGTGGTGGAGACCCAGTTGGAAGGAACTTGGTTCCTTGGTTTTGAACTGTGCCGACACAAAAGTATGTAATGTTGACACTTTTGTTGATCAATTATTAATAGAAATACTCCTTTCCCGTCCTATTGGTATCGTGAAAATATATGATTATTATCCATGTGCATGTTTGTAATGTTTATTAATGGATTATGCTATCTAATGTGATAACCCCTTTACATTATCACTATATACTTTCTTTGATTGTTCATTGATAACTTATTGTAGGTACAAAGATTTGGGTCGAAGTGCTCAACGGTGGAACATCATCAAACGTTGGATCGAGGTAGGCCTTTTTATTATCTTTCACATTAGTTTATATAGCATACAATGGAATTGAGTTGATTTCTGCAGTCATACCTATCTATTGTGGTTTATCCTTGTCCATAGAGAGTTTTTACCTTGTAACATACTCTCCTACCTCCCGTGTAGACACTGACCGGTTGCACCTGCATGCAGATACATTGTGACCCACCCAAGGTGGTTTCATTCCTATAAGACACTAGTCAAATCTCATCGAGGTTCATTGAAACATGTGCAAAACCCCTAATGAGTAAATTCATGCATGTGTCGTGCCATCTAAGTCCTCATCAATATCAAATATATGGTGGTAGAAAAAAAAATTGTGATCACAACAATCATGGTGAAAGGATGTTCTCACACGTCCACTTCATCTAATTTCAGGAATTACGACTCATTAACATCGATGGTAGGAAGGTGATTTACTTGATTTAGAGTAAAATTTGAAGTTCCTTATAGGAATTGGTGCAAATCTCAATATTAATGTGATAATAAATATTCATCATCCAACACAAAGAATCCAATGGAGAGACTTGATCTATAAATGGTATGTCTATGGCTTGTTCATCTCACCAACACAAATACTTCTGCATAATAAAAAAATTATAACCTTAGTTGTTTGGATTATGGGAATTCTCGACCAATCAAGACACAAGTCGACTTGGAAACAAATGATTCAGAAATATGAGGCAAGCCAGGTCATAGGTAATGAAAGTCGACCAACTCAAATTTGCCCAAGTAGTATTTACCCAAGCCAAATTTACCCAAGTCGTATTTATCCAATTCGAAATTATCCAAGTCGGTTCGGCCAAGGGATTTCAACAGTCAAATGAGGAAGGGAAATCGAAAAAAGGTGGAATCCAAGTGTAAGTGGGTTGACCTGTGACTAAAAGAAATAGATAATAGGTAGATTCGATAACCAATACTGAAGGGAAACCCTCTACACATCATAATTAGTGACCAATAGTTGCGAAGAATGCTCTAGGAGAAAATTTGATCACCGGTGGTGTGTAAATGTGTTTAGAATATGTTTTTTACTAACCCACGATGCAATAAAATGCCCAAGGTCATTTTCAGAATCCATAGAAACCAAAAACATATGGAACTCAATTTTTAACATTCACTAATAGAGAAAAACATATAGAAGTCGACTTGAGCATTCATAGATAGATAAAAACACATACAGGGAGAAATTGGTAGGAGACAAATTGTCAAAACGTGTATATGGTCTGTTAGGCTCCAACCTACTGATGTAAATAAGAGTGCAATTGATTGTCAATCCGGTGTTTGTAAGACTTAGAGGCAGATCCAAAATATATGGATTTAGAGATAACTTTTGTTCTTTCGATGGAAATAGATCAAAGCTAATATAAGTGTTGAGTATGAAAGGAAATTCTAAGCTTCTTTACAGAAGGTGTATTCATATATCTCTTACCATTAATCAACAATTAGAGTAGAAAAACATTCAACTAGTTTTAAGTATTCAAAACAGTAAGCATTCAAACTAAACTAGAAGCTTATAAATGTATGAAAGGGCTAAACTCTTTTACAAGAGATACATTCTTTGCTTTCCCACATTCATCATCTATATAACTTGATCAAATAAAATGGAACATTGTTATCTACAACATAATGTAAACTGAACTAAAGCTCATACCAAAATTTGCTTGAAAAGAATGAAAAAGGAGAAGTGTACTAGCTTGGCAAAGGGGGCCTTCCAGTGCTTCACTTGTACACCTAAGTCGTCTCAGCTAAAAAGGAACTTCCAACAACATTCACATAATCATCTCATCGACATCATCAAGAACAAAACACAAAACTGATCTCAATATTGCAAATTCAAAGTTTTCTTCATTAACATAAGGGTTGTCATACTAGTCCATGTCTTGGAGTATTTATACAAGAGTTTTGAAACTGATAATGCTAAGAAACCTCCTAAAGATAATGATAAGATCCATAAAATATTCTAGGAAGGTCGAATACCCCCTTCAGATCCATAAAACATGAACAAATCCCAAGAAAATCTAAAACTTTCCATGATTTTATGCTAAAACAGGGTATTTTCTGCTGAAGTGGCCTTGTTTGACCAGCGTTGATTGGACACTTGGAAAGATCAGATATAGAAGATGATAGGTATTCATCCATCCTTGTACATCAAGGATCATGACCCATGTCTCAGATTTCTCCCAACTGTCCTGCAAGTACATGAACCTAGGAGCAATTACAAGATTTAGTCAAATCCTGTAATTTCTAATAAATTTTTAATTTTAATGCCAAAAAATCGAAAATTCAATTATTAAGCTAAGGAATGATAAATGTACCTTGCATAAGATATTTTATGGAAAATATGGAATAATATTAAGGCAAAATGGATGGTTTTGGAGGCAAAAGTATAGTTTATGGAGTGGAAGGAAGCATAAAAATGTACTCAACATCTCCCCCAAGAGGAAGACTTTGCATGTCCTCATGCACAAAAACAAAATGTTCTTGAACCTCTCTCAGTAATCTTCTGCCACCTCTATTGCCTGCAACAATGTATCCACGTTAACCTGAGCTGTATGAAGAACTTTCAATCTTTGATATTTTTCTTTGTATGCTTTCTTCTGCTGAAACCATTTGTAGGCCTGTTTGGAAATTAGTTTGTTTTGCTTTTGAAGCTTCTTATTCTTTTTCTTTAGGGTTTCATTCTATTCATGTGTTCTATGGATTTGATTCCTTAACATTTTGTTCTCTATTTTTAAGTACCTTTCCAGGACTTCAATTTCCTTGATCTTTTTCTTCATTTTCTTTATTTTCTTTCTTTTCTTATCAAGTTCTGATGTGGACCCACCATCCATTTCTTCTATTTTTTCTACTGTCTATGGAGGTTGAGTTTCATCTTTCATATCTTCAATTAATTGTTTCACATCTTTTCTCATTTTCTCATATGTGGAAGTTTCATGTCCTTCAAAATCATCATTTTCCAGTGATTGTGTTTTCCCTGTCTTTCTTTGTTTCTACATAGTCTGAAGGTGTGCATACTGTGCTTGTTATGCTTCATCAATTTGGTTTTGTTGGTGTTTCCTTGATTTTTTTTCATATGTGGTGAAAATCTTATCTTTTTCTTGGAATTCTTTCTCCATTTTCACCATGCTTCTTGTTCTTCTCCTCCCCATAGGTTGTTTTGAGCTTGTTGCCTTAGGGTTTTGTATTTCTTACTCATCATCTGTCACAACCAAGATTTGTTCCTCTTTTACTTCCTCTTCCACTATTTCAAAACCATTCCCACTGATAAACTGCTGCCAAGTCAAGTTCTGTTTTTGTAGCTCATGTATGATGATCATTTTAATGAAGCCACAATGGTATAGACTCTTTTTTGTATTCCTCCCTTGTTTTTGAACAACCTTAGCCATCTTAGAAAGGCTTTGCAGTAGAAAGTAGGGCATGTTAATTTCACAGTCACTTTTTAAATGTTGTATCAACTTGATGTGATATAAGTAGATAATACTAAATCTTCCTTCACAAGTTATAAGCTTCTAGATGAGATAGGTTAATTCATCCCAAGGATGAATCAACCAACTCCTAGGAATTCCCTTTTTCCAATTGACTGCTGCCACCCTAGATCTGGAAACAAAAGATGCCCATGATTTGTCTTTAAAGTGTTTAGTTTTGAAGTATCTTTCTCCAGTTTGAGCTAATCCAGTGATCTGTGTAATTACATCTTCAGAAATTCTAATGGTGATATTACCAACAGTGGCCCCATCACCATTAAATGAAAAGGAAAACTCTAAAGCAACCTTCTCACAATATCCATCAAACCTCTCAAAGAAAGATATCCACTAATTTTGCTCAAGAATTTGTATACAGTCCTTATGAATTTCTAATGGATCAAACTTCTCTGGTTCATACCTAGACACCATTCTTTCAATTTTTAAGAGAAAGATCCTAAAAAATATTTCACTGCTTATACAAAAAGGAGGTCTATCCTTGTCCAAAAAAAATTCAACCCTGTATATTCTTCAATCAATTGTTTTGATTACTTCTTCAAACTTGCAGACTTTGTTTTAATTCAATTCTGTGAATGTTCTTTCAACAAGAATTTTCTGTTCAAATGAAACAAAGAAAATCTCATTTTTTTTTTAATTTCTAAACTGCTCTCTGTTTTCAATCATAAAGTTTTTGATGCAAGGGCATACTTGGCAATTCAATCTGCAATTAAAAAAAACTCTATGACTTCTTGTTGAAACCTAGCTCTGTTTTTCTTCTTACAATCAACCTCTGCTAGAAATGAATTGTTTATGTTCTCAAAACGTTCCTCAAGAAGTCGAATTTGGCACTTAGCTTAACAATTGTTAACATTGAATTCAAACTTATCTTTTCCTGGCTGACTCCTTCTTGAACACGTTCTCTTTGCCTTTACTCTCCACGCATTCCCTTTCAACCGCGAGAATGATGTATGTTGACAGTAGAATTGTCAACATACCATTTGATTTTTAACTGTCTAACGGAATTTTTGGTCTGGGTAAGCAAAGGAAGGAACAAAATTAGGAGGATTCTGGATTTCATATGGCGCTGGAGTGTTTGAAACAGAGCTACGATGGTTTCAATGCATGCGTTTGGAGTAGAGATGGGGATGAAGGATGCGAAGGGAGTGCTGGAGGAGAATGAAAATGAGAGTGCAGGGGTAAAATTATTTCTTATGGAGGTAAAAAACGTGGGTACTATGATGTACAAGTGTACCACCTTTGTATAGGTCGATTATTGCTAAGGATGCCCTTTTTCTTCATTTATACCTTTGTACTTCCCCTCTTCCTTGTAATCACCATAGGAAACGATTTTGAAAATGTGTTTATCCAAGTTATGACTCCTTGATTCATTTCCTTTGAGTAACCATCCACTTTATCATGCTTAAGGCATTCTCCATATGACCCCTTCCTCAATATGTATGCAAACAACAATTTCTATTTCCATATGTGTATGTGACTTATGTCTTCATAAAATAGATCATTTAACATTTCCAAAACAATATATTTGTCTAATCAAGTTGATAATCATGTTTTGAAAGTGTATGTAAGAATTTTGGAAACCATAAAATATTTACAAGAATATCTTTCATGCTCTTGTTGTTTGATAGTGAAACCCTAAGTTCTTCTTATAGCTCCCTTGAAGACCAAATTGGTTGCCTTGAGTAACAAAAATTATGCTGTGAGCGTATATGAAATGAAGTGATGAAAAGATGATGTAGGGGGAGGGAAAGATAGGATTTTTATCATTGCTTTAGCTTATGAAGAATTTTCCAAAATTTTAAAGCATTAAAAAGAAAAATGTATACTAAATTGTTTGCTCATTGTGTTTGCCTGATTGAAGCTGGTTGGAATGTTGCTGCAAGTCCTCAAATTTGATAAAGTTCTTCTTGTATTTCTTTTGCTTAGTATCTTCCTCAGGTCCCTCTGATAGATGAAGTTGATATTCTTTGTGTTTTCTCAGGTCCCTCTGTTGGATGCATTGCTTTAGATCCCTTTGCTGCATGCATTTCTCTTTGAAATGAATGTTTCCATCTGTAGAAGGCTTGAAAGGTATTCAAAGAGTCTTCAAAAATTTATACCTTATCCCCCTCAGCCTTATTTATTGACTTGTCCTCAAGTCTTTGTCATAAAAACTTTTCAAAAATTGTTATGTACAAATGCATGTTGTAAATGAAACTAGAAGGTAATAAAAAAAATGTTTTTGGAGAATTTTGATTGGCCAATTTGACTTGGTTTTCCAATGAAAATTCAAGTTTATATTGTGCCAATTGCATGGGTTTTCACAACTAAACTCCCTTTATATATATATATATATATATATATATATATATATATATATATATATATATATAATGTTTTGGTTTTTGGTCTTTTTATGAGGAATGTGAAGGAGACATATGATTGTGTTTGTCCAACACTTCCATCTCATGCTATTGAGATATATTCTGTAGAAATTATTCCTTGTTGATAGGCTTATTGTAGAGCTTTAGACTATGTCCATTGACTGTGAATGAGATTGCCTCATCATCTATTGTTTGTATTTTGACTGAGCCATTGTCATATACCTCTGCAATCTCATATGGACCAAGCCAATGAGTTGTAAATTTAGGTTTGAAAATTTTGAATTTTGAATCAAATAACAAAGCCCAGTCTCCCACTTTGAATTATTTCTTATTGATGAATTTGTCATGCCAATGTGCCCTTTATTGTTGTATCAGAATGTTGTTTTCAATTGTTGTCTGTCTCATCTCATCCAACTGATTCAATTGCATGATCCTCTCTTTTTGTGCCTCAGAAAGATCTATTCCTAAATCAACTTCTAGTTTAAAAGTATGAAGTTGGAATTCTATAGGTAACAAAACTTGCTTACCATAGACTAGCTGATAAGGAGTGAACCCAATACTGTTTTTCTAGGTGATTCTGTATGCCCATAATGCTTCATGAAGTTTATCTGACCAATCTTTCCTATGTATTTGGACTATATTTGTCATGATTGCTTCAAAAGTTTTGTTAGTAGATTCCACCTGTCCATTTGCTTATCGGTGATAGGGTGTAGATTTTCGATGCTTGATCTGATATTTGTTTGCTATGTCTTGCACCTGTTTAGAAGTAAACTATGCACCTTGGTCTATTATAATCTCTTGGGGTACTCCAAATATGACAAATATTTCTTCAAAGAGAAAGTTGACCACTGACTGTTCTGTAGCTCTCACTATTGATTTGGCTTCCACCCACTTTGTAACATAATTAGTACATACTAAGATGTACTACTTCCCTTTTGATGGTGGATTTATTGGACCAATGAAATCAAGAGCCCATTTTTCAAATGGATCAATGTGAACGTGTGGCTTGAGGGGCATCTCATCAGTTGGAAGTGGCTTTCCCATCCTTTGGAAGCTATCACAACTTCTAACATATTTCTTGGAATCTTTAAATATGGATGGCCAATAATATCCCAAATTGAGTATTTTGTATGTTTTCCTCTTATCTGCAAAATGACCACCACAAGGTTCGTCATGGCAAGCTTTTAATATTTCTAAAATCTCATCTTGTCATACACATCTTCTAATTATGAGATCATATCCTATATAAAAGAGGTCTCCATCAATCCATGTATATATAGCACTTTGTTTAATTATCTTTTTCTTTTCTTTGGATGTAAAAGAAGGAGGTAACATCCCTGATGATAAATAGTTAGCTATATCAACATACAATGGAGTTATTACTGAAATGGAAAATAGGTGTTCATCAGGAAAATTATCTGAGACAGGAGCAATCTCACTAGAGGTGTTTAATCGAGATAGGAAATCAACCACTTGATTTTCCTTTCCAATTCTATTCAAGACAGTGATGTTGAATTCCTGCATCAATAACAACCATCTTGTTATCCTACCATTAGTAATAGGTTTGTTCATGAGATATATTATGGCAGAATGATCTGTATGGATAAAGACTTCATAACCAGTGATGTAGTGACAAAATTTATTCACAGCATGTACTACTGCCAACATTTCTTTCTCTGTGACTGTGTAATTCAACTCTGCAGGGGTTAAAGTTTTGCTAATGAAGTAAATAGCATAAGTCATAAGATTTTCCTTTTGGCCCAATGATGCCCCTATTGTAGTATCTAATGCATTTGTAGAGATGTGAAATGGCAAAGCCTAATTAGGCCCTCTTAAGATAGGTGTTGTTGATAGCTTGTCCTTGAGCTTCTGAAAGGCAGTTTGAAAATTAGTGTCCTAATGAAAATGTACATCTTTTGCAAGTAATTTGAATAATGGCAAATATATTTTACTAAAATTTTCAATGAATCTTCGATAATAGCCTGCATATCCAAGGAAACTTCTCACATCCTTTTGGCTGATTGGTTCTGGTAGGTTCACAATGATTTGTATTTTTGTAGGATCCGCTGTAATTCCTAATGATGAAATATGATGGCCCAATACTATTCCTTCAGTTAACATCATGAAACATTTTTCATTGCTACCAAGGGAATTATCAAAATAATTACCATGCATAGAAAAATCATCCATGTATACCTCTACATATTCATGTATTAAATCAACAAAAATGGCCAGAACTGCTATTTGAAAAGTAGCTGGAGCGTTACATAAACCAAAAGGTAATACCCTATAAGCATATGTACCCCAAGGGCATGTAAAAGTAGTTTTGTCCTGATCTTTTAATGCTATATTGATTTGATTATAGCCACTAAATCCATCTAGGAAAGAAAAATATCTTTTCCCAGCTAATGCATCTAAGACATGATCTATGAATGATAATGGAAAATGATCTCTAAGCATTTCTTTGTTTAATTCTCTATAGTCTACACAGATTCTCCATTTTCCATTTTTATTCGGTACAACAACTAATGGAGAAACCCATTGACTGCCAGAGATAGGGTAGATGAATCCTACCTTTAATATTTTTTGCAATTCTTCTTTGACTACCTCTTTCAACATTGGATTCATTCTTTGTTGTGGTTGTCTGAGAGGTCTAATGTTATCATCTGTGTAGATATGATGAGTGCATGTTTCAGGATGAATCCCCTGCATATCAGTATATTCCCAAGCAAATGCTTTATGATATTTCTTCAATAATGCAATCAATTGTTCTTCCTAAGATGGTTCAAGTTTTGTGGCAATATTCAAATATTTCCCAGGGCTAATTTGAATTATCTTGCTTTGAGTATTTGGCATGAAGATAACCAGAAAAATGTTATTAAATGTTGATTCTAAAGAATGAATTGTGCAATTTTCTTGAAAATTCTGTCCTAAAATCTGATATGCATCAATGTATTGTATGTCTCTTAATTCTTCCGAGATATCTAGTTCAGAAATGAAATAGTCTAATAGATCTTCATTATTTTCCTCTCTAAAATCAAAGGCTTGATTAATACTTAAGATAGGTTGAATTACTTCTTCCTGTTGTTGCTTTGTTTCATCAAGCCATGGTAATTGATCTATTACAGAAGGTTTTTGAGCAGGAGGATAAAGTGTGATCTGTTTCCTTTCAGTTCCATGTGAGATAATCATATTCCCTATTCTACAACCAATGAAAGCATCAATTGTGGCCAACCAAGGTCTTCCAAGAATCAATGGATGGCCTCCTAGATTAGATTTTGGTTGAAGAACTAGGAAATCTACTGGATACTCCTAAGAATCCAAATAAACTGTGATATCTTCAAGTATACCTTCAAGAACTACTTTAGATCTATCAGCTAATTCTAGGACCATAGTGGTTGGTTGAAGATTTTGCAGATTCAAATATCTCATTGTCTCTAATGTCTCCACATTGATAGCTTCTCCTAAGTCAATTAATGTTTTAGAGATTGAAAAATTGTTGATTGTTATTGTTACCATTGGAATTCTTGGGTCAACATATTTTTCAATTGAAATAGTATTTGACATTAGGCCTGCTAAATTTCCAATTACATGAATTGTTGGTGGATCCTTCTTTCTTTTGTTGGTTTTCTTTGAACATAATTCCTTAATTGCTTTTGTATAGATTGGGATATCTTTGATAGATTGCAATAAAGGAATTTTCACACAGTCATTTTTTAATTCATCTAAGACATCAAACTCAGGAAGAGAGATTGGTAATTTTTCCTTAACCAACCTTTCTGGAAAAGGAGGTGTTTGGGTATTTATTGTTTTACTCCTCTGGATTTGATTGTCTATTGGTAACTTTTCTATGCTAGGAATCTCCTCTTTTTCAATTTTTTCTTCTATAATAATAGGAGAATCCTTTTGTAAAACGTTCCTAGACCTTAAGTGGATGTTTTGAAGAGGAATGATTGAGTATGTAGAAAATGATGTTCCTTCATCAATGTTATACATGGGTTTTTACACTTTGTTATTAGGATTTGAGATTGGCTGGGATGGTAATTGAGTTTGTCTAGGTGGAGGTTGGTTAGATGGTAGTTGGAGTTGTTGTGGTTGGGTTAGTTGTGGTGTAGGTAATGATTGCTGAGAATATGAATTTTGTGTTTGATTCTGCTGGAATTGTTGAGAAGGAAAAGGTTGGTATGGCTGTTGGTATGGTTGTTGGTAGGGCTGTTGGTATGGATGATTTTTATGAGAATATCCTCGCCAACCTTGAGGAGGTTGGTTTTGGTTCTGTTGAGGAGGCCAAGCTTGCCAAGGCATGGGTGCATTCCATGAATTTTGAATAGGATATTGAAAATTCTGAGGAAACTGTTGAGAGAATTGAGGAGCAGAATTTTGAGACATACTTGTGAAACGTGGCTGCCAAGGTTTTCTTGGTGCTAAGTAGTAAAGAGATTCCATTCCGTGTCCTTCTTCCATGTGAGTAGCCTACAATTCTTTCAACTTTGGAAAATCATTAGTTGCATGGTTATCTGTACACAGTCCACAAATCTGAATATGGTCTAAAGGACAATCTTTCAATGCATGTTTCTTCCTACACTTAGCACAAAAGATGTATAATACTTGATCTTGTTCCTCTTGTTTCTTTTTATCTTTCAATGTGTCAGTTTGTGAACCAAGTGTGTTCATGATATCAGTTTTAAAGTTCTCAAAAAAATGCCCTAATTCTGATTTAGTAATACCATTTGAAATTGATTTGGTTGCCTTTGTCATAGTATCTCTTTGTCCTTGTCCTCTTTTAGCTTTTCCCCTTGAGTATTTCTTACATAATTCAACAATGTTTGGGAAAGGTAAGTGAGAAATATCCCTTGTCCCCATTAAATTAAGAGCATCCAAATTTTCATCTGATATCCCCTTCAAAAAGATAGTACGGATGACATCCAAAGGAAGATTAGATTGCTTAGATTTGTGCACATTATAGAGAAATGTTTCTAGATATTCCTCTAAGCTTTCATATTCACTTTGAGACATTTTAAAGATACATTCTTTAGGGTCTTTGGACTTACAATAGGGATGATATTTAGAAAGAAATTTCTTTTTCATGTCATCCCAGTATACTATGGTTGCTTCTCCCAACCCCATGAACCATTTCAATGCATATCCTTTCAAAGTTGTAGGAAATAAACGAAGTTTTTGAGCATCATTGGTATATCCATATGTTTGACAAACAATATCAAATTCAAACATGAAAGCATCAGGGTATTCCATAGACATACCAAAGAAATTTGGAAGAACAGAAGGAGGAATATTCTTCATTTTTACTTCATCTCCTAAGAGGGTTGGTGTATCAACAATTGGAAATGAAAATGTAGTATGTTCTTCTTCCCCCTCTTCATCATTTCCTCCTCCTCGTGTTTCTTATGGATGCGATTCTCTGTCCTCTTGGTTTTTCCTTTCTCTTTCTTCGTTTCTTTTCCTTTCTAAGTCCCTTTCCATTCTCTCCCTTTCTTGTCTATCAACTTCTAACATTGCAAAGAATTTTTCTGTAGTATAATCATATATTTCTGTTGGAAAAAGAGGTTGTCCTATCTGTTCAAAATTAGGTTGTTTTTCTTCTTTTTGCTTTCCTACAGAAGATGTTTCTGATTGTGTTTGTTTCTTCTTTACCTCATGAGCCAATAGAATTTTTTTTTCTATGAGAGTTAACCTTTGTCCTGAACATTGTTTTTCTTCTAATTCTTCCAAAGTGATTTTTCCAGCAGTTGGTGTAATAGATTCGTATTTCTCAGTTGTATATGTTCCTGCTCCTACATATGTTTGATTAGTTTTTTGGGGGTTTTGTTTCAAAAATCTACCTTTATCATCCGTATGCTTAGACATAAAGAAACATAACTAAAATTAATTATGTTTTGTATTTTTTTAATTTTTTTTTAAAAAGAAAAATCTGCCTATGAGTTCTCTAAGCCTATCTCTAAATGTGCCTCCCCGAAAACGATGCCAAAATGTTAGGCTCCAACCTGATGATGTAAATTAGAGTTCAATTGATTGTCAATCCAGTGTTTGTAAGACTGAGAGGCACATCCAAAATATATGGATTTAGAGATAACTTTTGTTCTTTCGATGTAAATAAATCGAAGCTAATCTAAGTTCTGAGTATGAAAGGAAACTCTAAGCTTCTTTACAGAAGGTGTATTCATAGATATCTTACCATTAATCAACAATTAGAGTAGAAAAACATTCAACTAGTTTTAAGTATTCAAAACAGTAAGCATTCAAACTAAACTAGAAGCTTATAAATGTCTGAAAAGGATAAACTCTTTAACAAGAGATACATTCTTTACTTTCCCACATTCATCAGCCAGATAAATTGATCAAATAAAATGAAACAGTGTTATCTACAACATAATGTAAACTGAACTAAATCTCATACCAAAATTTGCTTGAAAAGAATGAAAAAGGAGAAGTGTATTAGCTTGGCAATGGGGTCACTCCAGTGATTCACTTGTACACCTAAGACGTCTTAGCTAAAAAGGAACTTCCAGCAGCATTCACATAATCATCTCATAGACATCATCAAGAACAAAACACAAAACGGATCTCAAGACTGCAAATTCAAAGTTTTCTTCATCAACATAACGGTCGTCATACTAGTCCATGTCTTGGAGTATTTATACAAGAGTTTTGAAACTGATAATGCTAAGAAACCTCCTAAAGATAATGATAAGATCCATAAAATATACTAGGAAGGTAGAATACCCCCTTCAGATCCATAAAATATGAACAAATCCCAAGAAAATCTAAAACTGTCCATGATTTTATGCTAAAACAGGGTATTTTTTGTTGAAGTGGCCCTGTTTGACCAGCGTTGACCGGACACTTGGAAAGATCAGATCTCGAAGATGATAGGTATTCATCCATCCTTGTACATCAAGGATCATCACCCATGTCTCAGATTTCTCCCAGTTGTTTTGCAAGTACACGAACCTAGGAGCAATTACGGGATTTAGTCAAATCCTATAATTTCTGATAAATTTTTAATTTTAATGCCAAAAATTCGAAAATTCAATTCTTAAGCTAAGGAATGATAAATGTACCTTGCATAAGCTATCTTATGGAAAATATGGAATAATATGAAGGCAAAATGGATGGTTTTGGAGGCAAAAGTATAGTTTATGGAGTGGAAGGAAGCATAAAAATGTACTCAACATGGTCCTTGGGTAGATTAAAAACACACCGAAAACCCCATAGTTCAAGATATAATATATCTATGATTTATGGGAAAAGGAAAATTCCCCGGCAAGTCGAAAATGTGACCAACAATAATAAAATATATACGTAGGTTCTACAAGCTGAAAATTTACTTCAACAAAATATGCATAGAGCACTACAACTCATAAAAACACTACACAAAGAGAAAAATGTGTTAACTCACACATATAAATATATAAATGGGAACTTTATTATGATAAAGATAAAATTATAAAGGGGTGAGTGATACACAGACTCTGTGTAAATTGTTACTCACTGACATTACAAAATTGCAGAGACACCTTCTCTTAGAGTGAGAGAGCACTTTAAATCCTTCATCCACTTAAATTCAAGTAGGCTACCCTCTTCGAGCTCTAATTTATTCTACTATCCATCCCTATTTCTCCTTGAATTTCCCTTGTCATCTTCACTTCATCTCTCATTATTTTCAATGGGCAACTTTTGGAAGGCCTATTTTCATGGTTGTTCGTTTAACTTTCTAATTGTGCCACAAGACCAAATAAAAACAAAATATGTTTATTTACAATATCTACAAACATTTTCCAAGATCCAAATCAGATCAAACCTCCCCATTTGAAGGATTTTGGTCCCCAAAATATGGAAGATTAAGGAGACAAAAGCACAAGGCTTCCATTTTCTTCTACATATCCACCATTCCATTGTTGATAAAGGTGGATTATTTCCTACTTGTCTACCCTTGTTCCATTGCTAGAAGAGTTTTACTCTCTCTCTCATGATTCTCTTTGATGAGTTGATTTCCCTTTAGGATGGGTTGCTACTGGGTGGATCTATGAAAATTCATCGTCTATTCCCTCCATACTTACCACTTTCCATCTTTTCTCCTTTCATATCTCTTATCCTTGTTTGGGCATTAGGATTGGCTACACTAGGTAGGGTTGTAACTTACCATATGGGAATAAGGGGTTGAAGGAACATAGGATAAAAGTAGCTAGCAAGATTTAAAATCCAATTTTGAAAACTTTGTGATGCTTCACCCAGGGATCCCTGAGAAATCAATGAAAATATTCTTAGTGAGAAAAGGGGATCCACAAGATAAACATAAACATTCAAGGTACTAGTTGATGGATAGGATGTCTCAACATGCGCTGACCTATTATGACCATGGGCATGTATTTGTATGACACTACCACATATTTGGTCACCAAACCAGGGTAGTGGCTCTTGGTGGAATATTGAAGAGAAAGGGGGTATCATCACGATCTAGCCTTCTGATTTCCATGAAATGGTTGTGGATAACGTTGTCACCTCTGGTCATTAATCTAGGATAATGGTCCTCAACTATTTACTTGAAGCACAAGAGAAAAATATCAAAATAAATAAAGATTAGAGTAAAGGGAAATGAATGGGCTAGGAAACAATTCCATTCACGACAAGATGTAACTCACCCTCCACAAAGGCACTCATAGGTACGACTTTACATTTCCCTGTTGTTAGCACTCCGTAAATATGTTTGGATGATAGACAGATGACAAAGGTAACGTTTCCAACCAACTTTGATACCCGAAAGTATCCTTTCGGATATAGAGAGGGCTCTCTCAGGAGGGGCAGTCTTCGCGCAGGATATGGATTTAAAAAGAAGTGGCTACATTTAACACCTTTGATATAATGGGTTATGGTTATATTGGCACAAGAAAATAAGACTTGGGCTATGGAGTCGATCTGAGGGAATGATGGAGACACATGACTTTGTGATTGAATTTGAGAGTATAAGGCTAGGAAAGTAACAGTCTTCAGTGTAAAACTGTAATGTGAGGTAGGAGAAAAACACAGAAAATAACTCAGAGCAACAATGCAGGTGAATTCAGAGTTAATGTGTAGAGGAAAATGTTTTGTCTAAGTGGAGAGAACAAGGGGCGTTGCGCATTGAATCCAAAGGTTCAAAAATTAGTTCCGAAATAGACAGAAAAAGATATGAATAAATATGACAGTAATCACATACACAAAGAAAGAGGCATAATACATCCAACTGCTACTACTAGAATCTTTTCATCAAGTTACAGGACCTTTTCATTAAATTTCAGTCAAAAAACTCAAATTACATACTATAGTCGTTGTCTACCAAATTTTCCAACCAACCCGGCATACATCAAAAAGATGAAATATATAAACAAGGGCACCGCTTGGGCTACCCTATTTTCTAACTGCTAACCCTAAAACTAGGAAAACTGACAATAGACAATAGACAATAATCATGGCGCTACCCAAAAATAGACAATAATCATGTATGTTTACCCATGACCATACAAAAATATTTCATGAGGATCGGATCATCGATCAAGTCTCGATATGAATAAAAGATGTGTTAGTGTATCCCTTTGGTCAAGTGTCTGAGAGAACAAGTGTCTTTCAAGAACTTGTTATATGCTATAACGGCTTTGATTTCTTTTGTGCCTTCATTTTATGGAAAATGTGTGTGGTGAGTGGTTGTTTGATTGTCACGACCATTATCAAAAAGGTAGAGCGCTTTGGGGAAATGTTTCTTTCAAAACTGACAAGATTCATCTTGTGTTTGCAGATGTAGAGACAACCATCAACTAGGCTCATTTTTCTATGCACTGGTGAGAGCCATGCGAGCCTCCTTCCCCGATGCCCCAGATTCTATGGAATAATTTGTATGCCTTCCTTCCATCAGTCTCTATGCTTCTCACAACTGTACAATGGTGTCTTGCACCTCTCTGAGCTGTCCTTTTAGACATGCCATGTTTCCCTCGTGACCTTGCACTGTTGATTCTTGCATGATCTTTGTCACTAGATGCCGCCTCAACTCCATGTTTTCCTGATAGAGTTCAACAATAGCCATCCATTCCTGCTTCAATTGATGATATGGTTCTTGATCATTCACTCCTGTGATATCCTCTTTCCTTGTTCTTCTCTTGTATTTGAGGCTCGATCCTCCAGTAAGATCTAGCCGGATGGCACGCATGAGTAGTTCTTTAGCCTTCGATCTGGCAAGCAACTTTTCTGGAAATCGAGCTTCCACAACTTCCTTGTTCTTCCTTAGCCTGCCCCACCTCCGAGGCATTTTCTATTGAGGAGATGAGGATTCTATTTTCTTCCATTCCTATGAAAAACCCTCTGCTTCAGGTTCTACATGGTTTGATCTGGTCTTCTTTGTGGGTAAAGGAATAAATCCTTTCACATCCTTGGGAATGCCTGATGTGGGTGAGAATGAATCTTAGTTGTTTTGGGGCTTGGATCTTGCAATTCTACTACTCCACGCACCTTTCCTTACACTATGATAGGTCTCCATGGTGAGACCAGTGTATATTCTACATGCAGTATATCCAGCAAGCACACAAAGGGAGGGAAATCTGAACCAACTGGACTGGCAAGGAAAATTGCAAATAGAGTGCGTGCCTAGTCCTACGACTGAAAAGAGTTATGAGAATCTTAGCTTTATAATGAGTCAGATAGAATAAGGAATTATGCTGGAGAATAGTGAATTCATGGCGATGATATGTTTCGAGTCAAGTTGCAGGTTTTCCATAGCGAATCCCTGCGTGTAGGATACATGTGATAAGGTTTTTTGGGCATGCATGATATGAACACCGCGGTTTTTCATTCCTTCGGCCTTCATGATGAATTGATAATAACATGTTGTACTTGTCAATGTGAATTCCATTAACTACTTTACTCGACATGGGCACGTACAAACTAGTTTCTCAACAGGACTCAACTCTTTGGAAAATACATTCCCATACCACTTATACAAGTTTCAACTCTGGCATCCCTTCCCATTTCCAATGGCCAACCGACCACTTGCTAACCTTGACCTCACAGTGATACATACCTGAATTCACATGTTTTGGACGCATGGGTCACAACGTGACTTAGAACCAACTCTAACTAGAAATAAAAATGGTGGTGCTAACAAATGGCTCCAACGAGGATGTTATCCTCCTTGCGAGGTAGCAAAGAATAGTACACTAGGTGCCTGAAATTTTGTCTTTATTCGACCTTCTTACACTGAGAGAAGTAAGTGATGGACAAAAAACAAACTAAACCTATTAACGCAACTTCTAAAACTTTAGCTTAAACTTAGGGCCTTCACTTCGGGCTTCAATCTTCCGCTGACCTACTAACTCGACACAAAAATAAGACGACTATTTATAACGATGAATGACTTTAAAAAAAAATTATTTCATCAGGCAATGTTTGAGGAACCTGCCATTTATAGGTCCCCAACCAAATCATTATCCATCTAATCCTTATAGAAAATAAGAATTTCTCCTGGAATGATCGCTGATTCTGAATGGACCTGTCCAAAGATGGTCAAAGTTTTCATTCTTTCCTTTGTCCTCATTTCTCACATCCCATCTCAAGACGTGATCACCCAACCGAAAATCCTCTGGCTTAGAACGCTTATCGAAATATTTGTTTATCTTCTCCTAATGGAGTTGGGACCGATTATATGCCTTCTCCCTCACTTGTTGTGTGTGAATTAGCTAGTTTATCCTCCTTTGCACATCATTTGGCTCGACGTCCTGTTCTTGTAACAAATTCCTGACAAGAAGTCCTAGTGAAGTAGGGAAGATTGCATCCGCATCATAAACGATTTGGAAAGGTGACGTTGATATAGACTTCTTGGTGGTAACTCTATCAGTCCATAGTGCGTAGATAAGATTTTTATGGCAGGATCTCTTGTTGTCTTGCAGGAGTCTTTTGATGATCCTGGTCAGATTATTATTTGAGGATTCTGCTAACCCATTTCCTTGTGGATATTACATCGTGGAATGCCCCAGGGTTATGTTATAATCCTGACAAAATTTCTCCATCCTCTTCGAATTGAATGTGGCTACATTGTCTGTTATGATCTTAACGGGACACCTAAACATTGAAAAGATGTGACTGTGTCGGTATATTTCTTTGTGGGGATCGCCTCTATCCATTTCGTGAAATAGTCCGTGGTCACGAGTATCCATTTGTGCTATGCGGAGGATGGCAGATTTATCTCCCCTATGAAATCTAGACCCCACTACATGAAAGGCGCTTCCACTGAGATCGACTTTAGTGGCAAGGGCTGCGACTTTCTTCTTCCATCGAAAATATGGCATTCGTGACAGCTGGAGACGTCTTTATACATGTCAGTGAAAGTTATAGGCTAGTAATAACCTGCTCTCAGGATTTTGTGCATGGTGGTATTCAAATAGTGGTTTCCTCTGCAGTTTCCTTTGTGAAATTATTGTATAGTCCTCTTTGCATCATCCTCCAACAAACAACTCAACAATATTCCCCCGGGGTCTTTCCAGTAAAGTGAATTGTCCAGGATTCAAAACTTAGCCCCCTTAAACTTGAGAAACCTAGCTTTGGTCTTACTCACACCCAAAGGATCCTGGAGATTATCCAACACATAGATTATGTCAGCATACCATGGCGAATCAATGAAACACTGAGGAACCTGCACAACTTTTTCTTCTTGAGGGCATTTTGACAGATCCGTGATGAAATTCATTCCAACAACGTCGCAGTCCGACTGCACCATTAACTTTGCAAGACCCTTACCCTTGATCAACTTTGTAGGCTTGATCCCAAGATCATATTCTGGCATGGCCGCTATCCATTGCCTCTCCTTCCTTCCAGGTCAGGTTGAGTCAGGATATCCTTTACTCAAATGTTGGGAACACAAGTGATGACATGGGAGTGCAATATGTATGTCCTCAACTCTTTCAAGGCTTTCACTAAGGCATACACCCATTTTTCCATAATGTCATACCTTAATGGAGCGTCGTGCAACGTTTGACTGAAATAGGCTATAGGTTTTTCAAAATCCTTCTCGTCTTTCTGTAGCAACATGCCAACAATAGTGTGTTATGAGGCGAATGAAAACAGGAGAAAATATTTCATGAAATCCAGGCTGGCTGGCATAGGATCTTTAGTCAGTTCCACTTCTATATCTTCAAAAGACTTCTTGGCCTCTGGGTTCCACTTAATCTCGTTTCCCTGCTTGATCATGCAAGTTATGTGTTTTATGATTTCCGCCAGGTTTGGGATGAATCTCCTCAACAAGTTCACCTTTCCTAGGAAACATTGCACTTCCTCTTTATTGTGCAGGTTGCCGATAATCAGGATTCCTTCAACCCTTTTGGGGTCTATCCTAATGCCTTCCTTGGAAATGATGTGCCCTAACAACTTTCCTTCTTCCACAGCAAAATGCAATTTATTTGCATTTAGCGATATACTGAACTTACTGCACTTCTAGAAAATCTTCTTCAGGTGTTCGAGATGTTGTTTGTCAGAGGTACATTACACCATGATGTCGTCCAGATAAATCATGATGAACTCATCATTTTCATCAACAAACACAATATCCATTTACCTCTAAAAAGTGTCTACAACGTTCATCAGGCCGAACGACATCTTGGCATACATGAACGTTCCCCATGGAGTTGTGAAAGTTTTTTTCTCTCCATCATCTGGGTGGACCATGATTTGATTATATCCTAAGAACCCATCCAACATAGACATCTTCTAGGACCCCACCACTTTTTGCAAGATGTAGTCCATTTTAGGGAGGGGGTAGTGGTCCTTGAGAGACACTTTTTTAAAATTTTGGAAGTATACACATAGTCTTATCTCGCCACTTTCCTTTCTTATAGGTACCAGATTAGCTACCCATTTCGAGAATCTCAAAGAAACAATAATTTTAGCATCGAAAATCTATTTTACCTCCTTCTCAATCAATAAAAACAATAGGGGATTTATCCGTCTCAGCTTTTATTTAAACTTCTTATGATCCTCCTTGAGAGGGATAACATGTTGGATCACTTTCATGTCATATAATTTCAGATCATCGTATCTCCATGCAAAGACATCCGAGAAATATTTCATGAGATTTACATAGTCCTGCTTGACCTCTGGACTGAGTGTCTTTGATAATTTTACCATCTTCAACTTCTCCTCAGTCTCGATGTTGAATTCTTCCACGTCTTCTTTTCTTGCAGTGATCTTGGGGTTCTTATCCACATTGTTTTCGTCAAATAACTTTTCCAACGGCACCAACCCCTTCGGAATAATATCAATTTTTAGTTGTATTATGTCCCTTTCCGCGATGTGGTTTTGGAAAAAGTCATAATTACTACATGCATTCGCGCTCTCATCTTCATCTTCGTAGCATTCCTCATCGATGTTTGTATTAGAGAACTCGTCGCTCATAAGGAGGAATATTTCCACCTTTTTGTCGTTATCAAATACTTGCCAGTGTTTGATATTATCAGGCACTACTGGCCTATGCTTGAACTCGATTTCATATCTTTAGTTTGGGAAGATGGGGAGATTAAAAGTTGAGGCTAATGTGGCCAACGCATTGACGATCTGATTTTTCTCTATGGGGATAGGAGATATGTCATACTTTGAAAAACCTTCGAGGAGGTCCAAAGCCATATTTTTGTACGCTCTTAACTTGAGGTGATTGGTATGATATACACCCTTTACCTGATTTATGAACAACTTGAAATATCTACACATGGCTATCTTCTGCATTCCCAATTATTTCAAAACATGCAAGCCCAAGATTAGTGCTTCATACTTGGCCATGTTGTTAGTGCATTCAAACATGAGTTTGTATGAGCACATATTTGTGTTTGCTTCAGGGGGGCTTATCCATAAATCAGCCCCAACTCTTTCTTTACTGAGTGAACCATCAAAACTCATTTTCCACACCCTTTTTTCCATGCGGTCTTTCAGGTTGACGCACTCTATTGTTTCCTACGCAGTTTTCTTGTCAGCTGTTATGATGGTTGCCAGTTCTTCCTCTTTGAAACTCGGGTCATTGTAGAATATATAAGAACCCACCTCGATGTCGATGGCATATATAGGATGATTGTTTGGCTGTGTATTTATGCTTACCATGTATTTCAACAACACTTCTCTATACAACCTTCTATCATGTCCAAAAACAGGGATGGTGGCATATGACATATCCATCTGCAAATTTCCCTTCAACTTCGCAGCCCACGACCTTGATACCATCATGCTGAACTTTGGGGGTATGTCTGCGATGACTACGTCCATGACCATGTTCTTATTGGGGATTTGAGCCAACGACACAACTAGGTCTTTGATAAGGCCCAAACACTTGACTTTCCTCGAATCAAAGGAGAAAAGGTCTTTGTATGGCCTAGTGATATCCAAACCTAGTTCATCCATGATCACCTTTGGCATGAGGTTGTGAGATGTGCTAGAATCTAGCATAGATTTATGCAGGGTCATGTCATGGAATTTCAGACTGACATAGAATATAGGGACGTCTTCGGTCTCACTTGTCTCTTCAACGCACAGACCAAAAAGGATAGCGGGGTGATCATATTGAATATTCAAAGTATCAGGTGTTCCCTCATTTTCAACATTTTAATGATTTGTTCCCAATAATCACCTTTTCTAATAAGTTCATTGAACATGACAGATATTTTTATTTTGGCCATATCATGTTCAAAATTGAAAGGGAGGCATGTTTTATCTACCTCTTTTCCACTTGCCTCCCGACCTGTCTACAGAGATTTCTTGGGGACCTCCTCCTTCAACTTAGATTTCTATGTCGCATCCTTGGTCACATTGTCTGACCTTGGCTGGATTATGGAAGGGGTGTTCACCGGGGGCTTCCTTATGGGGTTCACTTGTTGCAACTTAGTAGGAACGTCTTTGCTCCGGAGGTTTACTTCTTCTGGAACTGCATGATGGCATTTTGATAGCCTTTCCTGAAATCTTCTATCTCCCAAGATGACACATCATTTGTTTCAATTATCATAGCATCATCGATATCTGACATGAAGTCTTCATTTCTGTTCATATACCGATCATGCTCTCTCTTTTTCAAGAACACGCGTGGGATTTTGTCATCGCAACAATGAATCTGGTCATCAAATGTCTGGTCAAAATCCTCATCTACGTAGTTGTTCTAGAAAGGGGGTCTCACCTGCTGGTCACCTTGATCCCTTTTCTTTTTCTGTTCCCTCTGTCTGATCTGAGGGATTTGACCCCTTCTGAGGTTTTGATTCCTTGGTTGTGGGTCATTTTGTTCTCAGGCAGTAGGTCTATTTCCCATGGACATTCTCTCCATCAACTTCTCCATGGTATTGATCATCATGTTGAACTTGTCGTTGGAGGACCACGGCGTTGATCACTGTGCATATCCTTGGGGTCTCTTGTCACCTCGGTTGAACCTCGGTTTTATTTTTCCCAACGCCATCATGTTTACTTTGACTTCAACAACACTACTCGTTATAGTGTCTAGAATTGTTGATATTATTTCTCTCAACAACAGGGAGAAATCACTGTCAAAGGAATCAACGTATCGCAATAGAACAACACCGAGGGGCGGCTTGACTTCCATAGGGATTGAGTTGTACACGTTCAAAAAATAGTCTGATAATTCCTGCACTGTCTCTTCTAGTTCTTTCTTCATATTATTGTATTGTGTTATCAGTTGCAAAGGGTTTTTATTGTCCCCCCATTTATTTAGGAATGACGTCTTGAATGAAGTGAAATCCCGAATGCTCACAGGTGGGAGGGATTTGAACAATTTTATTACATCTCCTGAAAGGCTCTACGCAAACAACTGCATTTTTGCATCTGCGTAGTCCTCCTCTTTCAGGTCTATGAAATCATTAAACTAGTCTAGGTGCCTCTGAGCGGAAACATTTCCCTCAGAGTCATAGAACCTGATTCTCTGGCTATAATTCTAAGGCAAGTCATGTAATTGGGTTGGAAGGATGAGGAGAGCGAATCTTGCGGCCATATCCCTAGGAGGATTCAGATTCTGAGGGATATTATTTGATACTAGGGCTTGTAATTTCTTTTGGTCGAAAACAGTCTCTTCCAAACCGGTTTCTGACTTAGACTTGAAAGAGTTTTCTTGAAGAATGCGTCAAACTCAAGGTCATCAATGCTCTATGCATCATCTTTGGGAAAGGAAAGGCTTATGTCTAGGTAGTAGAATAGGTCTGACACTTTCTCTCTAGTTCTGCGAAGAATCTTCTCGAGGTTGTACACAGGATTTGTGGGGTTTGGGTCAGGATTTTTTTAGGTATAAATTGTCTTTAGAGCTAGGGTTCCTGAACTGTGCTACTTCGAGCTACTAATCAATTTGGACTGGAGTCGTCAGGGTAAGGGTTTCAGTCAGTACAAATGTTTTTCCATCTATTATGCTCAGGGGAAAACTGCAACTTTAGTCATTCTCCGAGGGAAAATCTATTCAATTTCATCCTCGACAACGGTGCCAGAAATTTTAGAACTACATAAATCTGTTTGGATGATAGACAAATGACGAAGGTAACTTTTCCAACCAACTTTGAGACCCAAAACTATCCTTTTGGATCTGGAGAGGCCTCTCTCGGGAGGCATGGTCTTCGTGTAGGATATGGCTTTGAAAAGAAGTGGCTCTATTTATCACCTTTGATATAATGGGTTCTAGTTATATTGGCACAACAAAGTAATACTTGGACTATGGAGTCGATCTGAGGGAATGACGGAGAAAAATGACTCAGTGACTGAACTTGAGAGGATAAGGATAGGTGATTAATAGTCTTCAGTGTAAAACTGTAATGTGAGGTAGGATAAAAACAGAAGAAGTAACTCAGAGCACCTCTACGGGTGAATTTAGAGTTAACTTTTAGAGGAAAATGTTTTTTCTAAGTGGCGCGAACAAGGGGCGTTGCACAACGAATCCACAGGTTTGAAATTTTATTCTGATATAGATAGAAAATGATATGAATAAATATGATAGGAAGCACATATGAAAATAAAGAGACACAATACATCCAACTACTACAACTAGAATCTTTTCATAAAGTTACAGGACCTTTGCATTAAATTTCAATCAAAAAACTCAAATTACATACAATAGTTGTCGTCTACCAAATTTTCCAACCAACCCAGTTTACATCGAAAAGATGAAATATATAAACGAGGGCGTCGCTTGGGATAGCCTATTTTTTGACTGCTAACCCTAAAACTAGAAAAAATGAGTAGCATGCGTTGAAGACTCTTCGCATGGAACTTCCCAAAAATAGACAATAATCATGTCTTTTTACCCATGACCATCCAAAAATATTCCATGAGGATCTGATCATTGGTTAGGTTTCGATATGAAGAAAAGATGTGTCAGTGTATCCCTTTGATTAGGTGTCCGAGCGAACAGGTGTTTGTCAGGAACTTGCTATCCACTATAACGGATTTGATTTCCATTGCACGTTCATATGTTGGAAAATGTGTGTGGCGAGTAGATTTTTCATTGTCGCGGCCTTTATCAAAAAAGGTAGAGCGCTTTGGGGAAACATTTCTTTAAAAACTGCCAAGATTCGTCTTATGTTTTCATATGCAGAGACGAGTGTCAACTAGGCTCGTTTTTTTTGTGCACTAGCAAGAGCCACGCGAGCCTCCCTCTCGGTCACTTCGTATTCTCTGGAATACTCTGTATTCATTTCTTCCCTCAGTCTCTGTGCTTATTGAAGCTATACAATGGTGTATTGCACCTCTCTGAGCTGTCTTTTTATCCATGCCACGTTTCGACCCTGTGTTGCTAATGCTTCCATGATCTTTGTCACTAATTGCTGCCTCAACTCCATGTTTTCCTGAGAGAGTTCAACGATAGCCAGCTTTTCCTACTTCAATTTCTAATATGGATCTTGATCATTCACTCCTGTGATATCCACTTTCCTTTTTCTTCTCCTGTCTTGGTTGCTCGATCCTTCAACAGGCTCTAACCAGATGGCATGCATGAGTAGTTCTTTAGCCTTCAATCTGTCAAGCAGATTTTCTGGAAATCGAGCTTCCACAACTTACTTGTTCTTCCTTGTCCTGCCCCTCCTCCGAGGCATATTATTTTGAGGAGACGGGGCTTCTATCATCTTCCCTTCCTGTGCAAAACCCTCCACTTTAGTTTCTGCAGGGTTTGATCTCATCTTCACTGCGGCTAAAGGAATAACTCCTTTCACATCATTGGGATTTCCTTCTATGGGTGAGAATGACTCCCAATTGTTTTGGGGCTTGGATATTGCAATTATGCTGCTCCACATGCCTTTCCTTATGCTCTGAGAGGTCGCCATGGCATGACCAGTGTATATTCTACATGCAGTATATCCAACAGGCACACAAAGGGGGGGGGATCTGAAGCAACTGGACTAGTAAGGAAAATTGCAAATAGAGTGCGGGCCTGGTTCTATGACTGAAAATAGTTATGAGCATCTATGATTTATAACAAGTTGGGAAGAAGAAGGAATCATGCTAAGGGACAGTTTTGAGTCGAGTTGCAGGTTTTCCATGGTAAATCCCCATGTGTAGGATACATGCGATAAGGTTTGTTGGGAATGCATGATAAGAACACCGTGATTTTTCATTCATTTTTCCTTCATGATGAACTAATAATAACATGCTATACTTTTTGATGTGACTTCCATTAACTACTTGACTCAACCTATACACATAGATACTAGTTTCTTAACAGGACTCGACTCATTGGAAAATACATACCCATACCAATTATATAAGTTTCTACTCTGACATCCCTTCCCATTTCCAAGGGCCAACCGATCACTTGCTTACCTCGACCTAACAATGCTACATACTTGACTTCACATGTTTGGACACATGGGTCACAACGTGACTTAGAACTGACTCTATCTGGAAAGAAAAATGGCGGCACTAACACCTGTTATCACATGCATCCCATGCCCAAATATTTACCCCATGCCACCTCATACACTTACATGACTTGGAATAGACTCCAGCTAGGAAACACCCCAAACTTAAGAAAGGTTAGCCCAATAGGACACCTTGAGACCCTCTGCAAACCTAACTTGTCAACTTGCATAACGTATTTGAGCATTTGTTTGGGGTTAAGTGTAAGTTTTAAACCTGTGAAGTAAATCAATGCATATATATTCTTAAGAAAAGCATAAATTAATCAATGGATCATTCACATAGCACACAAATATTTACGCTAGAAACCATTAACCGGGAGAAAACCAGACTTCCTTGGTGCCACACCTTTCAAATATTCATTGTATTAAGTTCCCCATTCACCATACAATATATACAATGTTTTGGGTATTCCGTAGCTACCAAAACCCTAATCCCTTAATCTGGGATTAATTTATAAAACCGCTAAAAATAGAAAAATCCGCTAAAATACGCAGTTGTCGAATATGACGCACCCACACACACACACACATGGAAAGAATATAACACATAACCATCATCCTCCCACTTGTCTTTTACTTTTCATACGGGGTTTCACAGGCTTACATAGTCAACAATCCAGGGCAACAATGCCCATTGTTACTCTACACCAGGAGAACTTCTCTGTGCTCACAGTTTTTGTCAATGAATATGCAACATTCTTCAAAGTGTCAACCATTTCCACCAACACCTTCTTTTCTTCAACCATCTCTCTCACAAAGTGATATTGAACATCAATATGCTTTGTTTTCTAATGATAACCAAAGTTCTTTTCTAGGAATATTGCACTCTAACTGTCACACTCTAATATCACTGCTTTTTGTACCAACCCAATACCTGGACACAATCTATGTAACAATACTGCTTCCTTTCTTGCATGAGTGGCTTCCATGTATTCAACTTATGTAGTTGAGAGTGCCACTACAACCTGTATTTTTCTCATACAACTATTTTCTCCTCGAAATAGGTTAAACACATACCCACTTGTGGATCTTCTGTGATCTATATCTCTAGCCCAGTCTGCATCAAGAAACCCATGTATGTCCACCACTCTGTCCAATCCTAGTCTTCCTTGGTAGAAAAATCCATAATTGGTAGTGCCATGCAAATACCTTAAAACCCTCTTTACTGTTTTCTAATGCTCCTTCCCTAGTTTTGACATATACCTTCTCAAAACTCCCACTGCATGTGCAATGTCTGATCTAGTACAAACCAGTTCATACATCAAATCGCCAACTACACTAGCATACAAAACATGGGACATGTCCTCTTCTTCTTTTTTTGTCTTGGGACACTTATCTGCAGATAACATTACACCTATAGGAATAAGAACCTTGACTGGTTTACTTCCATGCATATTAAACTTCTACAATATCGTCTCAACATATTTTCTTTTATTCAACAAGAGTTTCTTGTTTGCACGATCTCTTTTAATATCCATTCCCAGAATGAATTTAGCATCATTGAGATCCTTCATGTCAAATTTGGAGGATATCTATGATTTCACCTCCTTGATAACATCCATGTTATTTCGTACCAACAACATGTCATCAACATACAACACTACATAAATGAAGTGATTACCAACCTACTTGGAATATACGCAGTGATCAGCCCTGCTTCTTGCAAATCCAAATCTAAGGATGTATGTGTCAAACTTTTGCTTCCACGTCGTAGGTGATTTCTTCAGACCATATAGTGAATTCTTTAGCTTACAGACCATCTCTTTCTTTCCCTTCAATACAAATCCTTCTGGCAACTTCATGTAGATTTCTTCTTCTAGATCCCCATGTAGGAATGTTGTCTTCACATCCATCTGTTCCACTTCAATATCAAAAGAAACAACAATAGATAAAATAAATCTAATAGAAGTTAACTTGGAAATAGAAGAAAAAATCTCACCAAAGCCAATTCCCTATAGTTGGGAATAACCTTTTTCTACTAACCGAGCTTTGTATTTCTCCACTTTCCCTTCTTCATTAAACTTCTTCTTAAGTAACCATTTGCTATCAACATATTTTCCTCCATCTAGAAACTCGAATATATTCCATGCCTTATTCTTATCCAAGGCATCCATTTCCTCAACCATGGATTTCTTCCAGAGTTTACTATCCTCTGAATTCACTACTTCCCTGACAGTTCTGGGATCATCATGAATAATAAATAAAACAAAATTAGAACGAAAATCAGGTGGACTATACCTTTCTGGTTTCCTTCTTTCCCTCATTGATATCCTCAATGCTTGGGTATGAGGTTATTCCTAATTTTCTTCATCTTCTTCAGATGATTCATATTTTGCATCATCCAAATCAAGCTCTATTTTCTCAGGTTCTTCTTGTATTGGTATGAATTCCTATTTGGAAACATCTTTTACCTCTTTGAAAACAACATCTCGACTGTAAAAAATCTTCTTAGTTTCTGGGTTCCAAATCTTATAACCTTTCACACCATATTTATAACCCATAAAGATACACTTTTTATCTCTATTATCTTACTCCTATTTTCCTTTGGAACATGTACATAAGAATCACAACCAAACACTCTGAGATGTTCAAGAGAGGTTGTCTTACCAATCCATACCTCGTGTGGATTTTTATCATCCAACGTTGATGAGGGTGATCAATTGACCAGGTAACATGTTGTACCCACTGCCTCTGCCCATAATTCCTATCCTAAATCAACACCACTAAGCATTCTCCTTGATTTTTCCATCAGTGTCATGTTTATCCTTTCTGCAACTTCATTCTGCTAAGGTGTGTATGAAGTACTCCCCTTACTTGCTATACCACACTTCTTACAGAATTCTTCGAATTCATTTCCGCAGAATTCCCCACCGTTATATTTCCTCAATACCTTTATTTTCTTGTCTGTCTAATTTTCTACCAGGGCCTTAAACTCTTTAAATGTATCAAATAACTCATATTTCTTTCTAAGAAAATAAATCCATGTGTTCCTTGAGAAATCATGTATGAATGAAACATAATAAACAGATTTACCTAGTGATGGAATAGACACAGGTCCAAACACATCATTGTGTATCAACTCTAAGATCCCCTTTTCTCTTGTAGCACCAGATGGGAATCTTACTCGACTATGTTTACCATATATGCAATGTTCACAAAAATCAAAATCCAGAGTGCAATTAGACATACCTTCAACCATACCTTTACCATCTAGTGTTCCAAGGCCCTTTTCTCCAATATTCCCCAGTCTTTGATGCCACATCATGGTCTTCTTTCCAGGGACAATATCAGTCTTGTCTTCTTTATTTGTATTTCTAGGGAAAACATAACTGTTACACCCATTAGTATAAGTTCTTCCCAACAACTTGTACAAAGTTCCACATTGAACTCCCCTCATGAACACCATTTCTCCTCGTACCATCTTGCAAGTTCCCTTTCCCAATAGAGTATCCACTCCTACATCATCCAACTTGCTTACAGATATTAGACTCCTAGCAAGTTTTGGAATGTGCAGAACCCCAGGGAGAGTTATAATCCTTCCATATTTTAGCAACAACTTAACCCTTCCATGTCCAATTATTTTGGCTGTCGAGTCATCTCCTAGGAATACATCACCACCATCGTATTTTTCATATTCACAGAACCAATCCCAGTGAGGAGTCATATGGTATGAAAAACATGATTCGATCAACCATACATCACAGTTTGCATGTGTACCTGTATATTCCAGGTAAACATCACCTCCTTCTTCAGTGGAGGTTTTTTCCTCTGTGGAAGAGGTACTATCAGATCCCTTTGGTTTATCAACCTTCTTAGACTTGTGATCTTTCTTATAATGCCCTATTTTACCACACTTCCAACATTTCCTCAAATATTTTATTGGATACTTAGATCTACCTACAGATT
>ML795651.1:64984-95484 GCA_009831015.1 Picea engelmannii
CTTACAAATAAAGCATATGTGCTATGACAATCCATGCTTTTCCACCTCATCTCTTCAGATAACAAGGATGAAAGTAGATCCTCATACTTCAATCTATATTGAGTGGTGCTACAAATTGCTACAACCAGGTTATCCCAAGAGTCTGGAAAAGAACATAACAAAGTAATAAAATTATCTTCTTCTACAATCATAATATTAAAAGATAAAAGTTAACTTACCAGAGTATTAAAGTCATTTAGATGTTTTTTCACAGAATATCCATATTCCATCCTAAGATGATACAACTTATTTCGAAGAAACAACTTTATTTACCACAGACTTTGATTGATACAAATTCCCTAACTTATCCCATAGTTCCTTGGCCGTATATTCTCCCGAGACATTCAACAACACCGAATCTGCCAAGTAGAGTCGAACAATACTCCTTTATCTTATGTCCAGCTTCTCCCAATCTTCATTCGACATACCAGTAGGTTGTTTACTAGTAGTTTCTATACTAGTAGATTGTGTATCAGTCGATTGTGTGCCAGTAGGCTACGTACCAGTAGGCTGTGTACCAGGATCCACAACGAGCCATTGTTATTTTTCTACAAGAATTTCCTCCATCTTGAGCTTCCATAGCTCAATTTGTTTACCATTGAACTTCTCTATCTCGATTCTAGAAGAGCTCTCCATTCCTCTTTCTACACTCGAATCACCACTACAAAATATCCCACTAAACCCAGGCTTATCATAGACCTAAGATAAACTTGATCTATCAATATCGAGCCAAACCCTTAGCAACATAGGCATCCCTATGAAGCCAAAAATGAGTTATGATACCACATGTAAGTTTTAAACTTGTGAAGTAAAGAAATGCATATATATTCCTAAGAAAAACATAAATTAATCAATGGCTTATACACATAGTTGTAGCACCCTGTTTCCCCTAGTCTGTAAAAATAACTATAATGGCCAAGAATTATGGAAAACTCCAAGATGTGAATATGTGATTTGACGGACCCTGTATAAAGGGTCGACGAATGTAAATGATGTGTGTATATATATGTTGCATGATTGCTGAGAGGGGGATGTGCTGAAAAAGGGACCACGATGGCTGATGAAAGGTGGTGTAAGGCACTTGGAATGGTAGTGTTAACTTCCACCGAACCAATATCGTATTGGTCTTTACTGGCTCAAAGACCAAAGCTGCTCTATGGCCCTAGAATGAATTACTCGCCAGGATGGTAGGTGGGGAGGCTCCTCATGAGTTAATGAGGGGATGGGTGGGGTGAACCACCCATCTGTAGAAGCCCTCAGACTTGACCACTGTGGGGGAATTTGCGCCACAAGAAACCTTGTAGGACAAAGCAAGAAAGGAAGTGTGGGGAGAGGGCATGAAATAGGGATCGCAGAAGGAGAACCGGAGGAACTCTATAAAATACAGTGAGTCTTGAGCAGAGGAGAAGGAGAGTAACCTTCGTCCTTGACTTCCGACAAGCGGGAAGTAGGAGACTGAGTCTCAAAGCCTCATGGTCTCGCTTGAAGGTGGCTAGTGATAAATCCATTGGGAGTCGCTGAGCCTACGGTTGGGTGGAAATGATCACCCCTCTCAATGGTCATGCCATACTTGGTGTTCTTTCTGATAAGGGTTTACATATCATATCTTGAATTGAATAAAATGGATGCATGCTCATGTTTGTACACTTATAAATGATTGATTTTTGTATAGAATTGGTTGTCTGGTGTTTCAATCAGCAACAATGAATGCGTGCTTATACTTATATAACTATAATTGATTTATGTATAGAATGCATAAGTTCAGATTTCGAGCTCATTCCCTGGAGAGTTGTCCCATGTACTTGACCCATGCCATGCTCTGGGTTGTCTCCCCGAAGGCTCCTCCTTCCAGGAAGCTCCATCATATTCGAGAGTCGGAGTGAGTTCCTTGAAAGGACTACCATTTTTAAATAAATACTTAATCTTACCTCACCCCTGTCACAGAGTTCATAGCTCGATAATTCATGAAGGCCTTTCAGTCAGGTCACCAAACCTGGTGATAATTACCTAACAATCCGTTGAAGGGTTTTATGGCCTAAAGTTTGATGTTTCGGCGTTTCGACACCCGGGATACCCAAGGGCGAGTTTCCTTGTATTCGCATGTCACAAAATCCTGACCTGCGAAACCCCGAAACGAGCTTAGCGTATATATATATGAACTTCGTAGTTTTGGCTCCTGGGAAATCCATATGCGAGACCTCTTTTCATCGCACATCGTGAAATCTTGACTTGTGAAACTCCAAAATGGTATAGCGTGGTTAGATTTTGGTGTTTTGGCATTTCAGGGCCCGGAATACCCAAGGGCGAGTTCCCTTGTACTCGCAAGTCCCGAAACCCTGAATTGTGAAGTCCCGAAAGGACAACGCATGGATAAGTCTTGATATTTCAGTGTTTCGACACCCAGGATACCCAAGGGAACGTTTCCTTGTATTTGCATGTCACGAAATCCCGACTTGTGAAACCCTAAAATGGATTAGCATGTATAGATTCGGTGTTTCGACGTTTCAGTACCCGAGATTCCCAAGGGTCAGTTTTTCCTTATATTCACACCTCACAAAATCTCGGTTTGCGAAACCCCGATATAATATTAGCAATATATATATATCGGTTCCTAAATTTCGGCTCCCAGGAAACCTAGATGCAAGACTTCCGGGCTTCACATGGTATAGTGTGACTTGGGTTGGTGGTTTGGCGTTTCAGCACCCGGGAACCCCAAGGATAAGACCCCTTGTACTCGCTAGTTGCAAAATCCCGACTTGCGAGACCCAGAAATAAGAATAGCATGGATGAGATATGGTGTTTCGGTGTTTCAACACCCAGGATACCTAAAGGCAAGTCTCTCGCACTCGCCAGTCCTGAAACCTTGACTTACGAAATCCTAAAATGATAGAGCGTGGAAAATTTATGATGTTTTGGAGTTTCGGCTCTCGAGAAACCCAGGTGAGAAACTCTCCTGTCCTCGCATATCGAGAAATCCCGATAGGAGAAGTCCTGAAATGGATTTTCACACATGGTTTTGGTGTTTTGGCGTTTCAGTACCCGGGATCTCCAAAGGTCAGTTTTCCTCATATTTGCTAGACATGAAATTCCGATGTATGAAACCCCGAAATGAGTTTGGAGGATATAGGGTTTTCTGTGTTTCGGCTCCTGGAAAACCGAAGGGTAGGAGACCTTCGCCCTCTTATACCGCAAAAACCCAGTATGCGAAACCCCGAAAGGTGGAGTGTGAGGCTTCAATCTGAGGCGTTATTAATTGTGATGAACTATTGGTCCCTTTCGGATTTTGGCACTTTGAGAGACAAGAGAGCAGGGGAACACATGCATCGCAATTTCTCGAATCACAAAAGCCGGAAGCACCTCTCTGGTAAGGCATGTGTTCATAGCCAACGATCACATGGGTAAGGATAAGGGATGGTAGGGTATGCATCAGGCCCCATAGGAATTCTGGGATTCTATTCCTCAGTGAAAAGAAGGAAAAAGCCAAAAAATATTAGTTCCTGTAGTGGGTGTGTTACAAATTGGTATCAGAGCATGGTTCCAACACTTGGCCTACTTGGGCTCATGAATGGATTGTGCAGAAACTCCATTCAGAGTATTGTTAAAAGGAGTAACTCTTTATCTTGACCCCCTCAATTAAAGGTCGAAGTTAGGAATGAAAAATCCTATTGTGTGTGTGCATGTGAAAAATATGAATTATGTACTGGTCATAAATGAATATAAATATTGACTAACAACCAACATTTTTATTCTGCACACAAGTGGAAGATCAACCGCGGGAAATTACAGACGTATAAAATGGTGACTCACCATGAAGTGGGGGAGAGATCCCACAATAGAGATGAAGATTCTGACGAAAGGAAGCCGATAGGGACCCCTCCAGATCTAGCTGAGACTATGAGGAGCCTCATGGTCGAATTACAGAGCTGTAAGGCTAACAATGAGAGAATGATAAAAGAGCAAGAGAAGCAAATGAAAATTAATGCAGTTTTTCTGTAGAGATTATCTGAGATACAAAGACAATTGCAACATGAACCTGAGATATAGAAACGTAGTTCTGTCAGTGGCCACACTGAGAGGAGAACTTGGATAAAGGTCTACCCCAGAGATAAGGGACAAGCATTGGATGATTCCTTTGGAAAGGAAGATGGCGACTCGGAGGGATCTTCTAGCAGCAGAACTAGCTCTCATTCCCGAAGAAAATGAAGGAAGTGAAAACTTTTCAAGAATCATAATTTCGAAGAGTTCAAGAAGGCCAAACCACCCTCCTTCAATGGTTAAATAAAGAAAGGAGAGGAAGCAGAGGCCTGGCTACTTGGAGTAATGAAGTATTTCAGAGTCCATGACTTCTCATAAAACTTGAAAGCTCGAGTAGCCACCTTTAACTTGAATGGAAACGCTTCCATTTGGTGCGAAGAACTTAAGAATGTAAAAGGGATTCATGAAGAAGACCTATCTTGGGAACGGTTTGAGAAATACTCCAGGAAGAAATATCTGTCGAAAAAATACTTCGACGAAAAGGATAAAGAATTCTATGAATTCAAGCTGGGGCAACTCACCATAGAGGAATATGTCAAAAGATTCCTCCATTTACTAAGGTATGTACCCTACATAAAAGAAAAAAATGGAAAGGTGCAATGATTCATCAGTGGACTACCTAAGGACTATCAGAACAGGATTGAATTTGACAAACCAAAGACCCTAGAAGATACTATCTGAAAGGCAAGATATTGTAATGAACAACTTGGGCCTCATACAAGACCTCACGAAGGCTGAAAGCATAAGAATAGTTATCAATTCTAGAAAAAGGGGTTTAAATCCCCAAGATTTAAGGACTATAAAAGGAACTCAAGGATGAGCTTCTCAACCCAAAGCGTACACCAGTAGAACTTTCCCTCCTTGGACGGAAATAAACTTTTTGGATCTGCCCCAGAAAAGACTGATAAACCAAAGAGAGAACCTTTGAAATGTTGGAGTTGTGGAGAATAACATTTACTGAGGCACTGCTCGAATCGAAAACAAAACAACTGAAGAATTTAGAACGTTCAAGAAGCTACCACCGTCAATAACGTGGCCAAGAGTGTACTACAAATTTATGCAGCCTTGGATAATAACCAAGCTGACCACCAAGCTTCAGTGGTGGAAATCAAAGGTATGATCACCAACCATCTAGTGTCTATTCTGATTGACCCTGGGTCAAATTTGAGTTATATAGACCCTAAGGCGGTGGATAAATGTAAACTACAACCACATAAAAACACCAATCCATGGTTGGTACAGTTATCCACTGGCACCAAAAGAAGGGTAGCAGAGGTCATACCATCCTGCCAATTCATTATGGGCGAATTCCCCACCCAAGCAACCCTTAACATATTACATCTGGGATCGTATGATCTGTTGATTGGTATGGACTGACTAACGACCCATAAAGACAGACTGGATTGTTACCATAAAACCTTGGGATGTGTAAGTGAATAAGGAAGAAAAATAACCCTTCAAGGAATCCAAAAGCATGTCTTGGTGAGACAAATATCATCTCTTCAAATGAGAAAGTATTGCAGAAAAGGATGTCCACTATATGCAATACAAATGTTGAAAAAAATTGAAGGTGACAAACCAAGCCTCGAAGACCACCCCACACTGAGAGAATACAAAGATGTATTTCCGGATGAGGTATCGATTTTACCTCTGAGAAGGGACATCGACTTCTCAATAGAACTTGCACCAGGAGCGGTGCCAGTGTCTAGGACACCCTACAGGATGAGAAAACCTGAGCTAGTTGAACTTAAATTACAACTAAAAGAAATGATGGATAGAGGCTATATCCGACCCAGCGTGTCTCCATGGGGAGCACTAGTCTTGTTTGTGAAAAATAAATACGGTACCCTCTGATTGTGTATAGATTATAGACAACTCAATAAGGAAACCATAAAGAACAAGTACCCCTTACCTAGGATCAATGACTTGTTCGATCAATTGAGAGGTGCCTCTATCTTCTCAAAGATTGACTTGAGATCTGGATACCATCAAGTCCCAATCAAGGGTGAATACATCCATAAAACTACCTTCAGGATGTGATATGGTCACTACGAGTCCGTGGTGGTACCATTCGGATTGACCAATGCCCCTGCCACTTTTATGTGCTTGATGAACAATGTGCTCAGCAAATTCCTAGACAAATTTGTGTTGGTTTTTATTGACGTCATATTAATTTACTCCAATAATAGAGAGGAACATGAGGAACACCTTAGGCTTGTGCTTCAAGTGCTAAGAGAAGATCATCTCTATGCCAAATTTAACAAGTGTGACATTTTTCATAAGCAAATACATTACTTGGGCCATGTTTTATATGAAGAAGGGATAGCAGTAGTGATCTGAAAATAGAAGGCTGACTTGTTATGCTATGCAAGCACACTCTACTTCATTAAAATAAACTTTACAAGACCTTGCTTCATGTGTAAAAATATGCAAGATAAAATTATGTGTTAAGTTCATGTATCTTTTGGTAAATGCTTATGTGTGAGGAATTGTTCTTTTAGATGGTTAAATATGTACTTTAAACAAATACACAGCAAGACAACTTGCAACAAATAAACCATCAAACTCACAACAAGAACAAGTTAATAAAGGAGTTCACCCCCCTCTGGGCTACATCTCCTTGAGCCTCCATCAATGGACTTGGCTCTCTGGGATTAATTTGTCAAAAATTCTTTTAAAATCTGCTACTCAACTCCAATGGAAAAATAGACTGTACCATTGAGATCAAAACGCATAAAAACTCCAAAAATGACTAATAGAACTCTGAAAACGGATCATGGCTCATCTAGGCATGACCTTTTCTACATGTGGCCATAAGCTTCCCTGAGCTTCTCTTTGGTAAAAACACTTGTAAAAGTCCTCAAAAGACTCTAAAACCTGTCCCATTGTGTTCAGATCATAACAATTAGCCAAAAATTATTATTCAATCACAGAAAGCAAACATAGGCTCACCAAAAACATGTCCTCAAGCAATGAGGGATTCAAGCTCCCTAGAGCTTACTGAAACTTCAATGGTGCAAAACCTGAAAAATAAGTCTTCAAATGGCTTTGATAACAGTGTCAATGGATCCAGGACGTCCAAAAACTCCTAGCTGGGCTTTTACGACACATCAATCGGCCAAAAGATGAAGAAGTTAGGCCTCCTCCATTTTCCTCCTTCAAACTTGTTGTCTTTGCATCTACAAAACGCACCCTTGTTGTTTGAACCTGGATCACATGCAATTTAAAGCGTGAAAACCCAGCACACGTGCTCAACTGAATAACTGTACAAACTGTAGGACGGTTAGGGTGCCTCTAGCCCCTAACCGCCAAGCTCTCGGGCACATGGGTCCATGTGACCACACGCATTTCCAAAAAGGGCTCCGTCCAAAGCAAATAGAAATGCAACATGTGGCAGGTCGTTTTACACAACCATTCAAACCATGCACCAACTATTATATTGGGGTCATATGTAATTAATGCTCACATAATAACCGGGGGCTGGGGCTAACCCCAGCCCGGACCCCCGCCAAACGTACCATAGCATAAAGTTAAATATAATGGAAAAGGTTTAGTGTTAAGAAACAATTGCATGGCGCGCTGGTTGGGTGGCCTATGCCAAATCGTTGCCTATTGTAGGAGGTCCTCGGTTCCATTCCCTCAGACTCCATAGGTTTTTACTGCCCAAACTTTAACATGGTTTTAATTTAAATAAAATTTAAAACATGTATTGTTAAGACCCAATGGCATGGCGCGTTGGTTAATCGAACTTGCCCAAACTTTGGATGTAGGTGGATGTTCACGGTTCGAGTCCGGTGAACAACAAAAAATTTTAAACAACAAACCATTAGCCAATAAAGGGGTTCCACGTGGCAGCCCATGACTGGGCCACGTGGCACCACACCATTTGCCGAAAATGATGCCATGTGTCACAACACGATTCGCCCAGATGTCAGCCAATCCAAAAATGCCACATCACCTTTACCATGTCATCGTACGACCACCACGTTAGCGTATGGTCATGCCACGTCAGCATCTATACGGACTGTATGGATTGCACAGTCAACATCCATTATTTTTACCTGTTTGACGATTCGAACAGATCGTGATATCTCTCGCTCCCAATGTCCGTTTGAGACGAAACGAGTTGCGTTGTGTTTGCAGTGACGAGGCCTACGCTCACATTTGTTTTGAGGCAATTCCGATAACGTTTATTTTTGAGCTAAAATTTGACCCCTGGTCTAGATTTTGATCACACCTTCCCACTGAAAGGATTTTGGACCCACAAAAGCTTATGATTATCTGTCTGCTTTCAAGTTATATCAACTGATTCTACTTGAAAAGTATTTTCGACAATCACCTGAATACTTTGACATACCGTACACTGCAACTGACTATGTCCCTCAACCACTGTTCTCTGGCTGCTGTTGACCCACTGTTCTCTCTGTTCTTGGAAGACTTCCAACCTTCCCACTGAGAATAAAGTCCCTCTTGTGAACTCTTTAACGTCAACACAATCAGCTCTCCAATGGCTGCAAAAACTTTCCCGCGACATCTTGTCACAAGCCAAGAAAACCATCAATATTGAAAACAAATTATACAAGACTGAAAATGATGCTAACAAAGTCTTTTTCTCTTTAAAAAAACTATCACATCTTGTACTTCATCAAAGTACATGGAATTTTCCCGCATCTCGATATACTCAAAATTGACTTACAAGACAACAAACACCATCGACTAAACACAAGTCAAAAAACATGATCGACACAACATAGTTGTAAGACAATCATCAACACCAGTTGAGACTCATTTGTAACATCTCAATCTTCCCAAAATTGACAAGTCGACAAACATGATACACAATCATGTTACAATCATGAATCATTCATGATGAACCATCACCAGGTTCACTTCTTACACATACATAAAAACAAATGCATGCGCATGACTCTTCAACTCTCCTTTCAGTACAAACATAAGTACATAAACCCGAAACATGTGGGTACATAAGAGTTGAAATGAAAAAGATAAATGGCTGCAACAAGTGAACATCATATCCATCTTTTACATCCTCTTGGCGAATTTATGCAACAACAAAAATACCTTCAAAATGAATTGCATTCACATGCAACTTGCATCATGCAAGTTGTGATAAACTGATGCAACTTATCATGCTTCCCATAAATGCACACATAACGCGGAAAAGTGCATTTACAACAGAAAATGCAAGCTTTACTTGCTCAAGAAATCCAACCATTTCTTACCAAGCCAACTCAACGGTGACTTTTATGCTGGAAATCGTCCTCTTGTGAATCATCTTGACTCACATCGATGATGGAATCTCCTCTTCCATTCTTGCCAATCTCGTTATCCATCTGCTTCTTGTGTTGTGGATGAGTAGTTGGATGCAATGTCCAACATTGGTCAATGAGATGAACCCTCTTCTGACAATGAGTGCAAATCTTTTGCATCCTCTTTTCACGTTGTCTTTGCTTATAAAGTTTTCTGAAATTGGTCAATCTTTTCCAACATTTTGAAACATGATGGTTATATAAACCACAATATGTACATGGATTCTTTCTTCCATTTTTACATACAAATTTATCATGCTTAACATAATCAAAAGCAATTAAATGATAAGCAGAATTATACCTTGAACATTCACCTTTATCGCCTCTTTGAGGAGGTGAATTTGAAGAGTTACAAGCTCTCCTTTGAAGACCAACAATAGTGTTCTTGTCCTCATCGTTGTCACAACTCTTTCGTTTCACAAATTCACATTCATCTTGAACACAAGCCTTGGATGCTGGAGGGATTGAAATTTCACCTTTAAAGCCTTCTTGAGGAGGTGAACTTAGAACAAAATTTGTGCTTGAAACTTTTTCCCTTGTCTCCTCGAATTTGGAATTTTCTGCATCAATTCGTTCATATCCAAGACCACAATACTTGGGTATTTCTTCAATAACAATAGGCTCAACAATTCCTTGTGCATGCTTGCCTAACCCTTTACCTTCGTAGCCCATTTTTAACAATAACTTGGACCCTATTCCTCTTGTGTGCTTTTCAAAAACACCAAAACATTCATATTGAGAGGAATTAGAAGATAAACTAAAATTGCATACCTCATGTTCATGCATGTACTTTTTAAGGGTTTCATTTGCCTCATGGAGTTGAATCTCCATTTCATGCAACCTTTGAAGAAGCTTGTCTTTCTCCTTCTTCATGGCCTTCAACTGCTCTTTAAGGGCAATGTTCACATTTCTGTCTTCACACATCTCTTTCATTAAATCTCTCATATTTATAATCTCTTCTTTGTCAAATAATTTAGATAATAAAGATTTATAAGAACTATCAATGCTTGAAGCTTCCTCCATCCTTGGAAGATATCCAACTTCAAAACAAAACTTGCACAAATACCAACAACTAAATCTCAAGCTATCAATGGAAAACACATGAGCAAAACAAACTATGCTCTGATACCACCTGATCTGAAAATAGAAGGCTGACTTGTTATGCTATGCAAGAACCCTCTACTTCATTAAAATAAACTTTACAGGACCTTGCTTCATGTGTAAAAATATGCAAGATAAAATTATGTGTTAAGTTCATGTATCTTCTGGTAAATTCTTATGTGTGAGGAATTGTTCTTTTAGATGGTTAAATATGTACTTTAAACAAATACACATCAACACAACTTGCAGCAAATAAACCATCAAACTCACCACAAGAACAAGCTGATAAAGGAGTTCACCGCCCTCCGGGCTACATCTCCTTGAGCCTCCATCAATGGACTTGGCTCTCTGGGATTAATTTGTCAAAATTTCTTTTACAAGATGCTTCTCAAATCCAATGGAAAAATAGACTGTACCATTGAGATCCGAACACATAAAAACCCCAAAAATGACTAATAGAACTCTGAAAACGGATTATGGCTCATTTGGGCATGACCTTGTCTACATGTGGCCATAAGATTCCCTGAGCTTCTCTTTGGAAAAAAAACCTGTAAAAGTCCTCAAAAGCCTCTGAAACCTGTCCCAATGTGTTCAAAGCATAAAACTTAGCCAAAAATGATTATTCAATCACAGAAAACAAACATAGGCTCACCAAAAACATGTCCTCAAGCAATGAGGGCTTCAAGCTCCCTGGAGCTTGCTGAAACTTCAATGGTGCAAAACCTGAAATAGAAGTCTTCAAATGGCCTTGATAATAGTGCCAATGGATCCAATATGTCCAAAAACCCCTAGCTGGGATTTTACGACACCTCAATCGGCCAAAAGATGAAGAAGTTAGGCCTCCTCCATTTTCCTCCTTCAAACTTGTTGTCTTTGCATCTACAAAATGCACCCTTGTTGTTTGAACCTGGCTCACACGCAATTTAAAGCATGAAAACCCAACACACGCGCTCAACCGAATAACTGTGCAAACTGTAGGATGGTTAGGGCGCCTCTAGCCCCTAACCGCCAAGCTCTCGGGCACATGGGTCCATGTGACCACGCGCATTTCCAAAAAGGGCTCCGTCCAAAGAAAATAGAAATGCAACATGTGGCAGGTCATTTTACACAACCGTTCAATCCATGCACCAACCATTATATTGGGGTCATATGTAATTAATGCGCACACATAATAACCGGGGGCTGGGGCTAACCCCAGCCCGGACCCCCACCAAACGTACCATAGCATAAAGTTAAATATAATGGAAAAGGTTTAGTGTTAAGAAACACTTGCATGGCACGTCGGTTGGGTGGCCTATGCCAAATTGTTTCCTATTGTGGTAGGTCCTAGGTTCCATTCCCTCGGACTCCATAGGTTTTTACCGCCCAAACTCTAACATGGTTTTAATTTAAATAAAATTTAAAACATGTATTGTTAAGACCCAATGGCATGGCGCATTGGTTAATCAGACTTGCCCAAAATTTGGATGTAGGTGGAGGTTCACGGTTCGAGTCCAGTGAAAAACACAAAATTTTAAACAACAAACCATTAGCCAATAAAGGGGTGCCACGTGGAAGCCCATCACTGGGCCACGTGGCACCACACCATTTGCCGAAAATGATGCCACGTGTCACAACATGATTTGCCCAGATGTCAGCCAATCCAAAACTGCCATGTCACCTCTACCATGTCATCATACAACCACCACATCAGTGTATGGTCATTCCACATCATCATCCGTACGGACTGTACGGACTGCACAGTTAGCATCCATTATTTTTACCTGTTTGACGATTCAGACAGATCGCGATATCTCTCGCTCCCGATGTCCGTTTGAGATGAAACAAGTTGCATTGGGTTCGCAATGACGAGGCCTAAGCTCACATTCATTTTGAGGAAATTCTGCTAACGTTGATTTTTGAGCTAAAATTTGACCCCTGGTCCAGATTTTGATCAAGTAGACCTTGATAAGATCAGGTCTATCATGGAATTGCCTACCCCGAAGGACATTTCAGATATCATATCCTTTATGGGCTTGACAGGATACTATAGGAGATTTATAAAAGGATTCTCCAAGATTTTGAGTCCAATCACTACCCTCCAGAAGAAGGGGACAAAATTCACGTGGACACAAAAATGTGAAGAAAGATTTCAAACCCTGAAACATCTACTAACCCACGCACCTGTGCTGAAGATCGCCGAACTGGAAGTTGATTTCCTCGTATGCATAGATGCCTATAAGGAAGGGATCGGAGGAGTCCTTCTGCAAGGAGGAAGTGTAATCTACTATGAATCCCGAAAATTGAATGAGCATGAAGTCAACTATGTGACCCATGATCTAGAGCTAGCCGCCATAGTGCATGCCTTGAAAATGTGGAGGCATTACCTCCTGGGAAGAAAATTTATACTTATGACAGACCACTGTGGATTATGATATCTGTTCGACCGACCAAAGCTCAATGCCAGACAAGCTAGGTGGATGGCCCTCCTCAGTGAGCTTGATTTTGAAATCAAACATATTAAGGGAAAGGAAAATAGTGTGGTTGATGCCCTTAGCAAAAGCATGAAAACAATTCACCTGGAAATGGTAGCACCTGCAAGACGGATGTCAAGGAAAGAGTCAGAAATGCACAAGAGATAGACACATTCTTCCAGATAGTGACCTCGTACCTGCAGAAGAACCCATAGGGATAAGATATGGAGGCTACCAGATGATGGAAGGAGGTCTGCTCACTTATAGAAACAGATTGTATATCCTAGATTGTGATGACTTGAAGAGGTTCATAATGGATGAATTGCACAAAATACCCTACACTGGTCATCCAGGATACCAAAAGATGATCACAACCACCAGGAAACAATTCTATTGGCCTGGATTGAAGAAAGACATAGCTAAGTACTTAGCCAAATGCATAGAATGCCAATAGGTAAAATCAGAACACCGACACCCAGTAGGATTATTAAAACCTCTACCAATCCCGGAATGGAAATGGGAAACCATCTCCATGGATTTCATCACCGGATTACCAATCTCGACCAAACAGAATGACACCATCATGGTAGTGGTGGATAAATTGAGCAAGTCCACCCATTTTTTCCATGTCAAGTCAACTTGTAAGGCAATAGACATCGCCAATGTATTCATGAAGGAGATATTTATACTTCATGGTATATCGAAAGAGATCGTGTCTGACAGAGATATGAAATTTACTTCCAACTTTTGGAAATCATTGATGGTTCGTTTGGAGACCAAGTTACTATTTAGCACAGCCTATCACCCTGAAACTAATGGACAGATGGAAAGGGTGAATCAAATATTAGAAGACATGCTCATGATGCATGTAATGCATCAACCCAAAAAGTGGGAAGACTACGTGCCACTAGTGGAATTCACCTACAACAACGGCTACCAAGAATCCCTGAAGATGAGCCCTTTCAAAGTCCTCTACGGTAGGCCATGAAATACTCCAATCAGTTGAAGTAATCCCATAAAAAGAGTTACTATTGGACCCAACATGTTGAAAGAAATATAACAACAAGTGATTCAGATAAAACAAAATCTAAAGGTCGCTCAGAACCAAGAGAAAAGCTACGCCGACCAAAAGAGAACTCCAAGAGAGTTCAAGGCAGGAGACCACGTATACCTCAGGGTTAGGCCCAGGAAGAGTTCCCTGAAGATGGGAGCATGTGACAAGTTGGAACCTCAATATTGTGGACCCTTTGAAGTTCTAGATAGAGTGGGGCCTGTAGCCTATAGGCTAGCACTTCCTCCCATAGTAAAAGCACATAATGTTTTCCATGTTTCATTATTGAAGAAATATGTACATGATTCTAATCATATAATTGACTGGTATGTGATCCAAGTGGAACCGGAGGGAGAATTCCTACCAAAACCTCAATGCATACTGGACATAAAGGAAACCCCACTCAGGAACTGAACCATTGCACAGGTCAAGGTGTAGTGGAAACATTTTGGCCCAGATGAGGCTACCTGGGAAATGGAAGATTCCATGAAACAAGCATATCCGATTTTGTTTAATTCTGTACTTACACATTCTATTGATAGATAGAACATCGAGGATGATGTTCCTTTAAGGGGGAGGAAATTGTAACACCCTATTTCCACCAGTCTGTAAAAATAACTATAATGGCCAAGAATTATGGCAAACTCCAAGATGTGAATGTGTGATTTGATGGACCCTGTATAACGGGTCGACGAATGTAAATGATGTGTGTATATATATATTGCATGACTTTTGAGAGGGGGATGTGCTGAAAAATAGACCACGATGGCTGATGAAAGTTGGTGGAAGGAACTTGGAATGGTAGCCTTAACTTCCACAGAACCAATATTGTATTGGTCTTTACTGGCTCAAAGACCAAAGCGTCTCTCTAGCCCTAGAATGAATTACTCGCCAGGATGGTAGGTGGGGAGGCTCCTCATGAGTTAATGAGGGGATGGGGGGGTGAACCGCCCATCTGTAGAAGCCCTCAGACCTAACAACTGCGGGGGAATTTTTTCCACATGCAACATTGCAAGACAAAGAAAGAAACGAACTGTGGGGAGAGGGCATGCAATAGGGATTGCTGAAGGAGAACTAGAGGAACTCTGGAAAATACAACGAGTCTTGAGCAAAGGAGAAGGAGAGTAACCTTCGTCCTTGACTTCCGACGAGAGGGAAGTAGGAGACTGAGTGTCAAAACCTCGTGGTCTGGCTCGGCGGTGGCTAGTGGTAAATCCATTGGGATTCACTGAGCCTATGGTTGGGTGGAAACAATCACCCCTATCAGTGGTCGTGCCATACTTGGAGTTCTTTCTGATAAGTGTTTACATCTCGTATCTTGAATTGATTAAAATGTATGAATGCTCATGTTTGTACACTTATAAATGATTGATTTCTATATAGAAGTGGTTGTCTGGTGTTTCGATCAACAACAATGAATGCGTTCTTATACTTATATAACTATAATCGACTTACATATAGAACACATAATTTCAGATTTCAAGCTCGTTCCCTAGAGAGTTGTCCCATGTACTTGACCCATGCCATGCTCTAGGTTGTCTCCTCGAAGGCACCTCCTTCCGAGAAACTCCATCATATTCCAGAGCCGGAGTGAGTTCCTTGAAAGGACTACCATTTTTAAACAAATACTTAAGCTTACCTCACCTCTGTCACAGAGTTCATAGCTCAATAATTCATGAAGGCCTTTCAGTCAGATCACCAAACCTGGTGATAACTACCCAACAATTTGTTGAAAGGTTTTATGGCCTAAATTTTGGTGTTTCGGCGTTTTGGCACCCAGGATACCCAAGGGTGAGTTTCCTTGTATTCGCGTGTCATGAAATCCTGACTTGCGAAACCCCGAAACCAGCTTAGTGTATATATATATGAACTTCGGAGTTTCTACTCCCGGGAAACTCAGATGCGAGACATCTTGTCATTGCACATCGCGAATTCCCGACTTGCGAAACCCTGAAAAGGTATAGCATGGTTAGAGTTTGGTGTTTTGGCACCCGGAATACCCAAGGGCAAGTTCCCTTGTACTCGCAAGTCTCGAAACCCCGACTTGCAAAATCCCAAAAGGACAGTGGACAGATAAGTCTTGATATTTCGGTGTTTTGGCACCTGGGATACCCAAGGGAGAGTTTCCTTGTATTCGCATGTCACGAAATCCCAACTTGCGAAACCCCGAAATGGCTTAGCGCATATAGATTCGGTGTTTTGATACCCGAGATTCCCAAGGGTCAGTTTTTCCTTATATTCACACCTCATGAAATATTAGTTTGCAAAACCCCGATATAATCTTAGCAATATATATATATATATATATATATATATATATATACAGGTTCCAGAATTTTGGCTCTCGGGAAACCCAGATGCGAGACTTTCGGGCTTCGCATGGTATAGTATGACTTGGGTTGGTGCTTTGGCATTTCGACACCCGGGAAACTCAAGGATAAGACCCCTTGTACTCGCCAGTTGTGAAATACCGACTTGTGAGACCCCAAAATAAGAATAGTGTGGACAAGACATGGTGTTTCGTTGTTTTGACACCCAGGATACCTAAAGGAAAGTCTCTCGCACTCGCCAGTCCTGAAACCCTAACTTACGAAATCCCGAAATGATAGAGCATGGACAGGTTATGATGTTTCGAAGTTTCGGCTCCTGGGAAACCAAGGTGTGAAACCCTCCTTTCCTCGCATATCGCGAAATCCTGATAGGTGAAATCCCAAAATGGATTTGCACACATGGTTTTGGTGTTTCACCTTTTCGGTACCCGGGATCTCAAAAGGTCTATTTTCCTCATATTCGCTAGACATGAAATTTCAATGGATGAAACCCCGAAAAGAGTTTGGCGGATATAAGGTTTTCGATGTTTCAGCACCCAGAAAACCGAAGGGTAGGAGACCCTCGCCCTCTTATACCGCGAAAACTCGGTATGAGAAACCCCGAAAGGTGGAGTGCTAGGCTTCAATCCGAGGCGTTATTAGTTGTGACGAACTGTTGGTCCCTTTTGGATTTCGGCACTTTGAGAGACAAGAGAGCAAGGGAAGACATGCATCACGATTTCCCAAATCGCGAAAGCTGAAAGAACCTCTCCGGTAAGGCTTGTGGTCATAGCTCGTGATCACATGGGTAAGGATAAGGGATAGTAGGGTCTGCATCAGGCCCCATAGAAATTCGGGGATTCTGTTCCTCGGTGAAAAGAAGGAAAAAGCTAAAAAATATTAGTTCTCGTAGTGGGTGTGTTATAAATTGGTATCAGAGCATGGTTATAACACTTGGCCTGCTTGGGCTCATGAACGGATTGTGCAGAAACTCCATTCAAAGTACTGTTAAAAGGAGTAACTCTTTATCTTGACCCCCTTAATTAAAAATCGAAGTTAAGAATGAAAACTCCTATTGTGTGTGTGCATGTGAAAAATATGAATTATGTACTGGTCATAAATGGATATAAATATTGACTAACAATAGGCATTTTTATTTTTCACACAAGTGGAAGATCTACTGTGGGAAATTACAGATGTATATAATGGTGACTCACCATGAAGTGGGGGAGGGATCCCACAATAGAGACAAAGATTCTGACAAAAGGAGGGTGGTAGGGACCCCTCCAGATCTAGCTAAGACTGTGAGGAGCCTCATGGTCGAATTGCAGAGCTGCAAGGATAACAACGAGAGAATGAGAAAAGAGCAAGAGAAGCAAATGGAAATTAATGCAGTTTTACTACAGAGCTTATCCGACATAAAAAGACAATTGAAATATGAACCTGAGATACAAAAATGTGGTCCTGTTAGTGGCCACACTGAGAGGAGCATGTCGAGAAATGTCCACCCGAGAGATAAGGGACAAGCGTTGGATGATTCCTCTTGAAAGGAAGCTGGTGACTCGGAGGGATCTTCTAGCAGTAGAACTAGATCTCATTCCTGAAGAAAATGAAGGAAGTGAAACCTTTTCAAGAATCATAATCTCGAAGAGTTCAAGAAGGCCAAACCACTCTCCTTCGACGGTGAAATAAAGAAAGGACTGGAAGCGGAGGCCTGGCTGCTTGGACTAATGAAGTATTTCAGAGTCCATGACTTCTCAGAAAGCTTGAAGGCCCGAGTAGTCACCTTTAACTTGAATGGAAAGGCTTCCATTTGGTGGGAAGACCTTAAAAATGTAAAATGGATTCACGAAGAAGACCTGTCTTGGGAACGGTTGAGAAATACTTCAGGAAGAAATATCTGTCGAAAAAATACTTCGACGAAAAGGCTAAAGAATTCTATGAACTCAAGCTAGGGAAACTCACCTTAGAGGAATATGTCAGCAGATTCCTCGAGTTGCTGAGCTATGTACCCTACATAAAAGTAGAAAAGGAAAAGGTGCAACGATTCATCAGTAGACTACCTAAGGACTATCAGAACATGATTGAATTTGACAAACCAAAGACCCTCGAATATACTATCCGAAAGGCAAGATATTATTATGAATAGCTTGGGCTTCGGACAGGACCTCGCGAAGGATGGAAGCAGAAGAATAGTTCGGGATTCCACAAAAAGGGGTTTAAATCCCCAAGATTTAAGGACTATAAAAGGAATTCAAGGATGAGATTCCCAGCCCGAAGTGTACACCAACAGAACTTTCCCTCCTTGAGCGGAAATAAACTTTCTAGATCTGCCCCAAGAAAGACTGATAACCCAAAGAGAGAACCTTTGAAATGTTAGGGTTGTGGAGAAGAACATTTAATGAGGGACTGCCCACACCGACAACAGAACTGCCAAAGAATTTACAACATTCAAGAATCTACCACCGTCAATAACGTTGCCAGGAGTGTACCACAAATTTATGTAGCCTTGGATAATAACCATGCTGACCACCAAGCTTCAGTAGTGGAAATCGAAGATATGATCACCAACCATCTAGTGTCTATTTTGATTGACCCTGGTTCAAATTTGAGTTATATAGCCCCGAAAGTTGTGGATAAATGTAAACTACAACCACATAAAAACACCAAGCCATGGTTGGTACAGTTAGCCACTGGCACCAAAAGAAGGGCATTGGAGATCATACCAGCCTGCCAATTCATTATGGGCAAATTCCCCACCCAAGAAACCCTTAACATATTACCCCTAGGATCGTATGATCTATTGATTAGTATGGAATGGCTAGCCACCCATAAAGCCAAACTAGATTGTTACCATAAAACCTTGGGATGTGTAAGTGAAGAAGGAAGAAAAATAACCCTTCAAGGAATCCAAAAACTTGTCTCAATGAGACAAATATCATCTCTTCAAATGAGAAAGTATTGCAGAAAAGGATGTCCACTATATGCAATAAATATGTTGAAAACAATTGAAGGTGACAAACCAAGTGATCCAGGTGGATATCGTGGGCCACCCACCTTTTCCAAATGGCTCAAAACAGTTTTCTGGCCATTTTGGCAATTTACTATTTTTAGCAGGTTTTCACTTCTGGGGCCATTTTGAGGGCCTAAATGACGTTTTTTTAAGATCGAGGTTCTCAATGATATCCGGAGGCATAATTGAGCCCCCAAAATGAATCTCTTCGATGATACCTTTCCAACGAGATATCACACGCCTAAAACGGAGATCGTATGCAAAAGTTACGACCCCGGGAAGTTGATGCACCAACTTACCCAAACGGGGCCCACATGACTTTTGGCGCTTCATCTCCTAGGGTTAGGTTTTTGGATGTCTAGGACTTTTGGCATTCCCGATTATTGTAAAAATGCCTCTAGAGCCTCATTGTAACCATCTTCTTGCGAATGCGAGTAGCCGTCACATCTCTTCTCAGAGATAAGGTGCCACCATTCTAGCGAGTCTTTCACTCTGTATTTTTACAGTCTCTATACATTTATTTCATTAATAGAAATCGTGTATTACTGTATCTCTGTGTTTATGGTTGCATATCTGATATATTTCTGTTATATTACTGGATATACGCGATATCTTTGTGCATTTCTTTATTATATCTCCGCTCTCATTTCGTGCCGAAAATAATCCGGATCACCAAGCCTCGAAGACCACCCAACACTGAGAGAATATAGAGATGTATTTTCGGATGAGATATAGGGTTTACCTCCGAGAAGGGACATCGAATTCTCAATAGAACTTGCACCAGGAGCGGTGCCAGTGTCTAGGAAACCCTACAGGATGAGCACACATGAGCTAGTTGAACTTAAATTACAACTGAAAGAAATGATGGATAGAGGCTATATCCGGCCCAACGTGTCTCCATGGGGAGCACTAGTCTTGTTTGTTAAAGAAAGATGGTACCCTCTGACTGTGTATAGATTATAGACAACTCAATAAGGAAACCATAAATAACAAGTACCCCTTACCCATGATCAATGGCTTGTTTGATCAATTGGGAGGTGCCTTTATCTTCTCGAAGATTGACTTGAGATCTGGATACCATCAAGTCTAAATGAAGGGTGAAGACATCCATAAAACTTCCTTCAGGACGAGATATGGTCACTATGAGTTCGTGGTAGTACCATTCGGATTGACCAATTCCCCTGCCACTTTTATGTTCTTGATGAACAATGTGCTTAGCAAATTCCTAGAAAAATTTGTCTTGTTTTTTATTGACGACATATTAATTTACTCCAAGAATAGAGAGGAACATGAGGAACACCTTAGGCTTGTGCTTCAAGTGCTAAGAGAACATCAACTCTATGCCAAATTTAGCAAGTGTGAATTTTTCTAGAAGCAAACACATTACTTGGGCCATGTCCTATCTAAAGAAGGGATAATAGTATACCCTGATAAGATTAGGTCTATCATGGAATGGCCTACCCCGAAGAACGTTTCCGATATCATATCCTTTATGGGCTTGGTTGGATACTATAGGATATTTATAAAAGGATTCTCCAAGATTGGGAGTCCAATCACTACCCTCCAGAAGAAGGGGACAAAATTCACATGGACACAAAAATGTGAAGAAAGATTTCAAACCCTGAAACATCTACTGACCCATGCACCCGTGCTGAAGATCACCGACCCCGAAGTTGATTTCCTCGTATAAACAAATTCCTGTAAGGAAGGAATCAGAGGAGTCCTTATGCAAGGAGGAAGTGTAATCTGCTATGAATCTCGAAAATTGAATGAGCACAAAGTCAACTATGTGACCCATGATCTAGAGCTAGCCTCCATAGTGCACGCCTTGAAAATGTGGAGGCATTACCTCCTGGGAAGAAAATTTGTACTTATGACAGACCACTGTGGATTGCGATATATGTTCAACCAACCAAAGCTCAATGCCAGACAATCTAGGTGGATGGCCCTCCTCAACGAGTTTGATTTTGAAATCAAACATATTAAGGGAAAGGAAAATAGGGTGGTCGATGCCCTTAGCAGAAGCATGAAAACATTTCACCTAGAAGAGGTAAGCACCTGCGAGATGGATGTCAAGGAAATATTCATAAATGCACAAGAGATAGACACATTCTTCCAGACCATGACCTCGTACCTAAATAAAGAACCCAAAGGGATAAAATATGGAGGCTACCATATGATGGAAGGAGGTCTGCTCACTTATATAAAGAGATTGTATATCCTAGATTGTGACGACTTGAAGAGGTTCATAATGGATGAACTGCACAAAAGACCCTACACTGGTCATCCAAGATACCAAAATATGATCACAACCACTAGGAAACAATTCTATTGGCCTCGATTGAAGAAAGACATAGTTGAGTACTTAGCCAAATGCATAGAATGCCAATAGGTAAAATTAGAACACCAACACCCAGCAGGATTATTACAACCTATACCAATCCCGGAATGGAAATGGGAAACCATCTCCATGGATTTCATCACCGGATTACCAACCTCGACCAAACAAAATGACGCCATCATGGTAGTGATGGATAAATTGAGCAAGTCCACCCATTTTATCCCCGTCAAGTCAACTTGTACAACAATAGACATCGCCAATGTATTCATGAAGGAGATATTTATACTGCATGGTATACCTAAAGAGATCATGTCTGACAGAGATATGAAATTTACTTCCAACTTTTGGAAATCACTGATGGCTGGTTTGGAGACCAAGTTACTATTTAGCACAACCAATCACCCTCAAACCGATGGAAAAATGGAAAGGGTGAATCAAATATTAGAAGACTTGCTCAGGATGCATGTAATGCATCAACCCAAAAGGTGGGAAGACTACCTGCCACTAGTGGAATTCGCCTACAACAACGGCTACCAAGAATCCCTGAAGATGAGTCCTTTCGATGTCCTCTATGGTAGGTCGTGCAATACTCCAGTCAGTTGGAGTAATCCCGTAAACAGAGTTACTATTGGACCTGACATTTTGAAAGAAATGGAACAACAAGTGATTAAGATAAAATAAAATCTAAAGGTCACTTAGAACCAACATAAAACCTATGCCGACCAAAAGAGAACTCCAAGAGAGTTCAAGGCGGGAGACCACGTATACCTCAGGGTTAGGCCCAGGAAGAGTTCCCTGAAGATGGAATCATGTGCCAAGTTGGCACCTTGATATTGTGGACCCTTTGAAGTTCTATATAGAGTGGGACCTATACCCTATAGGCTAGCACTTCCTCCCACGGTAAAAGCACATAATGTTTTCCATGTTTCATTATTGAAGAAATATGTACATGATTCTAATCATATAATTGACTGGTCTATGATCCAGGTGGAATTGAAGGGAGAATTCCTACTAGAACCTCAATGCATACTGGACAGAAAGGAAACCCCGCTCAGGAACCAAACCATTGCACAGGTCCAGGTGTAGTGGAAACATTTTGGCCCAGATGAGGCTACCTGGGAAATGGAAGATGCCATGAAACAAGCATATCTAATTTTGTTTACTTCTGTGCTTACACGCTATATTGATAGATAGAACATCAAGAAAGATGTTTCTTTAAGGGGGAGGGAATTGTAACACCCTGTTTCCCCCAGTCTGTAAAAATAACTATAATGGCCAAGAATTATGGAAAACTACAATATGTGAATGTGTGATTTGACGGACCCTATATAAAGAGTTAACGAATGTAGATGATGTGTGTATATATATGTTGCATGAATTTTGAGAGGGGGATATGATGAAAAAGAGACCACGATGGTTGATGAAAGGTGGTGGAAGGAACCTGGAATGGTGGCATTAACTTCCACTGAACCAATACTGTATTGGTTTTTACTGTCTCAAATACCAAAGCTTCTCTCTAGCCCTGGAATGAATTACTCGCTAGGATGGTAGGTGGGGAGACTCCTCATGAGTTAATGAGGGGATGGGGGGGGTGAACCATCCATCCGTAGAATCCCTCAGACCTGACCACTGTGGGGGAATTCACGCCACACACAACCTTGTAGGACAAAGAAAGAAAGGAAGTGTGGGGAGAGGGCATGCAACAGGGATCGCAGAAGGAGAACCAAAGGAACTCCGAAAAATACAGTGAGTCTTGAGCAGAGGAGAAGGAGAGTAACCTTCGTCCTTGACTTTCGACGATTGGGAAGTAGGAGACTGAGTCTCAAAGCCTCATGGTCTTGCTCAAGGGTGGCTAGTGGTAAATCCGTTGGGATTCGCTGAGCCTACAGTTGGGTGGAAACGAGCACCCCTCTCAGTGGTTGTGCCATACTTAGTGTTCTTTCTGATAAGTGTTTACATCTCATATCTTGAATTGAATAAAATGGATGCATGCTTATGTTTGTACACTTATAAATGATTGATTTCTATATAGAAGTGGTTGTCTGGTGTTTCGATCAGCAACAATGAATGCGTGCTTAAAATTATATAACTATAATCGATTTACTTATAGAACGCATAAGTTCATATTTCAAGCTCATTCCCTAGAGAGTTGTCCCATGTACTTGACCCATGACATGCTCTGGGTTGTCTCCCCGAAGGCACCTCCTTCTGGGAAGCTCCATAATATTCCAGAGCTGGAGTGAGCTCCTTGAAAGGACTACCTTTTTTAAATAAATACATAAGCTTACCTCACCGCTGTCACATAGTTCATATATCGATAATTCATGAAGGCCTTTTAGTCAGGTCACCAAACTTGGTGATAATTACCCAAGAATCTATTGAAGGGTTTTATCACCTAAAGTTTGGTGTTTCGACATTTTGACACCCGGGATAGCCAAGGGAGAGTTTCCTTGTATTCATGTGTCACGAAATCCCGACTTGGAAAACCCTAAAATGACCTTAGCGTATATATATATATATGAACTTCAGAGTTTAGGCTCCCTGGAAACCTAGATGCGAGACCTCTTGTCATCGCACATCGTGAAATATCGACTTGCGAAACCTCGAAATGGTATAGCGTGGTTAGAGTTTGGTGTTTCAGAATTTCATCACCCATAATACCCAAGGGCGAGTTCCCTTGTACTCGCAAGTCCCGAAACCCCGACTTGCGAAATCTCGAAAGGACAACACACGGATAAGTCTTAATATTTCGGTGTTTCGACACCTAGGATACCCAAGGGCAAGTTTCCTTGTATTCGTATGCCACAAAATCCCAAATTGTGAAACCCCGAAATGGATTAGCGTGTATAGATTCAGTGTTTTGACGTTTCGGTACCCGGGATTCCCAAGGGTCAGCTTTTCCTTATATTCACACCTCACGAAATCCTAGTTTACAAAACCCCGATATAAGATTAACAATATATATATATATATATATATATATATATATATACACATGTTCCAGAATTTTGGCTCCTAGGAAACCCGGATGTGAGACTTCCGGGCTTCGCATGGTATAGTGTGACTTGGGTTGGTGCTTCGGCGTTTTGGCACCCGGGAAACCCAAGGATAAGACCCCTTGTACTCGCTAGTTGCGAAATCCTGACTTGAGAGACCCCAAAGTAAGAATAGCATGGATGAGATATGGTGTTTCGGTGTTTCAACACCCAGGATACCTAAAGGAAAGTCTCTCGCACTCGCCAGTCTTGAAACCCCGACTTACGAAATACTAAAATGATAGAGCGTGGATAGGTTATGATGTTTCAGAGTTTCATCTCCCGACAAACCAAGGTGCGAAACCCTCTTGTCCTCGCATATCATGAAATCCTGAAATGGATTTGCACACATGGTTTTGGTGTTTTGGTGTTTCGGTACCCGGGATCTCCAAAGGTCACTTTTCCTCATATTCGCTAGACACAAAATTCCGATGGATGAAACCCCGAAATGAGTTTGGTGGATATAGAGTTTTCGGTGTTTCGACACCCAGAAAACCGAAGGGTAGGAGACCCTCACCCTCTTATACCGCGAAAACCTGATATGCGAAACCCCGAAAGGTGGAGTGCCAGGCTTCAATCCGAGGTGTTATTAATTGTGACGAACTGTTGGTCCCTTTCGGATTTCGGCACTTTGAGAGACAAGAGAGCAGGGGAACACATGCATCATGATTTCCCAAATCGCGAAAGCTAGAAGAACCTCTTTGGTAAGGCCTGTGGTCATAGCCAATGATCACATGGGTAAGGATAAGGGATGGTAGGGTCTGCATCAGGCCCCATAGGAATTTGGGGATTCTGTTCCTCGGTGAAAAGAAGGAAAAAGATGAAAAATATTAGTTCCTGTAGTGGGTGTGTTACAATAGTACACAAAGATTTATGTTGGAAACCCTTAACCGGGAGAAAACCAGCCTTCCTTGATGTCACACCTTTCAACTCTTCATTGTATTAATTTCACTATTCACCATACAATATATACAATGTTTTAGGTATTTCGTAGCTACCAAAACCCTAATCCATTAATCCAGGATTAATTTAGAAAACCGCTCAAAATAGAAAAATCCGCTAAAATAACAAAAACTGCCCAAAAAACAAATTTTGGGGCGCTTCCCTGAACACTTCGTGTAACCACGTTTGGGGGGGGGGGGATTTCCCCCCCCTGGGACTCCCATGGGAAAGCGCCCGATGCACATGCCACAAAGAGGGAAGGAAGTTGGGATCATCAGACTTAGTTGTCAAATCTCACGCGCCCACACACACACATGCAAATAATATAACACATACCCAACATTAAGGGGGGTTTGATGCGCATGTTTGGATAATTTAATTATTATATGTGATTTACATGCTATGATCCCTTTGAGTTATGAACCCCTGGAGGGATTACTTGTTGTTGGTGCAGGACCTTTCCCGGTGGACAAGTGCACATGAAGGAATGATTATATCAGACCTTCATAGGTATCAAATCCCACCAATGGATGTTGAGACCCCAGCCAAGGGGCATGATAGGGATTGAAAACTTGCACCGGGAGAAAGAAGGGTGTTCCCTTTGGAGGCACCTTGGAAGACATATACATAGGGGATATTTCTCCTCCCACATGGATGTTATCCCTTGAGGGCCCTGGATGTCATCATGGATACCCTATAAGTCATCTAGAACTGGTCTTGTCATCTTGAATGACATTTACGATTCATTGGCACATGTGGGCACAGTTTCAGGCCTTTGGTGGCCCAACGTTTCACCTTCTCTGCCCAGTTTTCCATACTCGGGGCTCAATGTCACCCTAGAGGTGCATCATGTCACCCCTGGAGTAATTCTTAGATGCAAATTAATTTTATTTTGTCTAGATTTGATTTGTGTGAAAAACTGGCCAAGTCGGCCCAGTAATTATGAACTGAAAATAATTTTAGGTTAAATTTTGTATAAATAAGCATAAAATGACATTAATTTTCATCACAACTTCTCCTTAGATAAAGTAGGTTTGAAATTTGTGCCCTATTAGGGTTATTGGCTGAATTTGTGAGGTGCCACTCTTGTCATAGGCTCATCTTTGCAACTTGGATCAATTTTTGAAGTTTTATGGTGATGTTGCATGGTATTCTCATGATTATTCTTGGTGCAAGTAACTAAAATATGCATTTTGTCATCTATTGAATGGTTTATTGTATGGTTTTATTTTCTCATACAAGATTATGAAATTGTATGTTGTATTTAATTCTTGAACTAAGAAACTTAAGTTGTTACTTTCTTACTTTTTATTTTCCATAAATTGATATTTTCCCTAAATTGATATCACTCTAAGGGTTTGCATTTGGTTGTTTTTGCATAATTTCTACTCCATAAAAAGGATAAGAAGAGAAAGGTGCTAGGGCCTAGAACTGCTTACACCCTAGCACTTTGTCTCTTGAGGTCAAAATCTAGGAGGAATTAAGTTACTACTTCTCCTAGATGTTTTCCCTCTTAGATTTTTGTGTATCATCATTAATTTGTAGCCTTAGAAGGAACCTCCCACATTGACTCCATTTACCCCTAAAAGGAACTAGTCTTCAACCCTTGTTTCTTGAAAATAATAATCAAACTTCAAACTCAATCTCTCTACCTAATAGTCTAATAACCTAAACTAACTTGCTAACCTAGTCTCAGAGTACTAACCACTAAGTTGTTGTTGTTATAATTACTACTACAACCATCATTTTGTAGCCTATCCAAACTTGTTTGACCACTTAAATCAATCTATAATTTGTATAAGGTAAGGTACAATCAACCAAGACTAATGTCTGCATGAAATTTCCTTTCTAATTACTTTTCTAAATATTTTACTACTGTTGTCATTACTTTATTTTGTTGTTTCTACAATTATCATTGGCAGCGTATTAGAGTTTATTTTCTAATTGACATATATGTAGAAAGTGTATGAGACAAGTGTTATGATTTTGGGACATCACAAATATCTTGTTATATTTTCTATTCAAGTTCATTTTCTAGATTTTATTACCTCTGTCATTAATTAATTACTAATTCTATATATTTATCACTCTCTTCATAAATTGATTGGTAGTAGTCATCTCTATAAACTTGAATTGTTGTTGAAGCATTCATCATCACTTTTTGTTGCCATAACATTTTTTTTCGTATTGGTAAGGGGCAGGTGCACTTTATTCTCATTTTCTTCATCCAATAAGAATTAATTTTGTTTTGATTGACCTAGAGAGAGGGGTGGTTGGCCTTACCTTTTCCCTTTCCTCAAACCCCCTAGGTCTTGGGAACTCTCCCTTGGAGTGGATTTATTCTTCTCCTAAAAAGAAATAGGTTCCCTATTGGGGGTGACACTGATAGGAATACCTCCATGCTACATCAATCTAATCCTAATTTTGTTCAGGATTTGGGAAAGTATATATTGAGCGATAACATTTTTGGTGTCGTTGTTGGGGAACATCGAGTCAATAATCCTCAACAACACTTTTTCTGTAAGCCTTTCCCTCAAAGTATTCATATTATGAAGCTAACCTGGTGACTCCACTGAGGGTGATTCCTGGACTCCCTTTGATGATCCTTAAGAGGATATCTGGAAACTCCACTGATCTTTTCCAAGGTGCCACCTTACTATCAACTTTGTGATATTTACAAGATATGGGATCATGGCGCCCCGAGAATAAGTGTATCCAACTATTGATTTTGAAATTTTTCAAGGATACCCGCATTATCTTGATATAAAATTTTTGAAAAACTCTACAAGATTCAGAGGCCTCCCAATTACACACATTGTATAATTCTTGAAGTTAATAAGTGAGATACAATTTTAAGGGGAGGATTTTCTAGTAAAATTGTTGATACTTTCCCTGTCATATTTTTTTCAAGATTGGATTAAGGGTTGTTGTAAAGATAAGCGTATATCATCGTTCATATACTTCATCAATAGGTTTATTGAGTTTGTGAAACCACAATTCCATACATATGAATATTCCCTTCAAAATATCGCAATAGCCCTAGAGGACCAAAGATTCACCACTTAGATTTTGGAATTTCTTAGGGATGTGTAACATGCTCAATACCAAGAACCCTATGATATAGAAGGAGAGATTTATGAATGTTTTCAACCCCTTGAAGAAGAGAAATATGTTTTCCACGATTCAATAGAATATAGTAAAGACTTGACTAAAGAAGTGAATTATGAGGATGAATCACTAGTATCCTCTCCTCCTTGTGATGAAACTCTCCAATATTCTATCTCTTTTACACAAGATGAAAAGAATGAGGTAAATAATTTTACTTTCTAGGTTTTTGATAACACTTTGTTCTTTGATTCAGAAGGTGCACAAGTAAAGGAACCCTTAGAAGAGATTGGTCCTTCATTTAGTGATGAAGGAAAAAATATTATTAAAGAGATGAGTCTTGGGGATGATGTATTGGATTCTCTTCCATTTGATGAAGTCATCCAATCCATTGATGTTCCTACACAACAAGAAGTGAATACAGTAAGTTATTTCCCTTTACAATATTTTGATGATGCTTTATTTTATGATCTAGAAAATGAAGAAGTATTAGAGGATCCCTTGAATGCATTAAATTCTTCATGTTATGATAAAGGTAGTGACATGGTTGATAATATTGATCAATTCATACATGTTGGAAGATGTAAGTCAGATGTGATTGGTTCTGATGAGGATCCCATTTATGATATGGAAGGATATATTCAAATGTTGCCTTTACAACAATCATATGATGTTCCTAATAATTTTGACGTTTGGCAACAAGATGATGATATAATTACAAAAGTTTTACAAGAACCCAAGGATGACCCAATGTAATGTTCTCCTAATGATTTTTGTTCATACCTTGAGGATTTTGATGAGTATTCCTTTTAGCACTTGGATTTATTCTATGAAGAAGATTATCAAACGTTGTTGTGCTCAAATTTTGTTAAAGAGGATGTTTCTTTCCTGAAGAAGGATACTTGTGACAAGGTTGTCCAACTCCCTTGGATTTCTTTACCTCGTTATGTCACTAAGGATGCAATTGGGGAACATGTATCTTGTTTCAATTTTTCTTTAGGGAAAATTTTTGAGTTAGAATTCAAGGGGAGGTTGAATTCCTTAACAAGTTTACAATATCAATCTTTTAGCTTTCCCTTGTGAAGTTGTTAGTTTCCCTCTAAGTTATTGTTAATACATTCTCAGACCTCAAGTAGTGATGAAGAGAAAGGTAGTCAACCCTAATACTCTTTGATCTAGCCCTTTGATTCCTTGACCTCTCACAATCCTTTTCTCAGAAGGATTGATCACTTTTGGAAGGGTGACTTGGCATGATTTTGTCCCTACCTCCCACCTCCATGAGCTAGACTTTACAATTTCCTATGATATAATGCATGATATAACTCATGTTTATTTTGTGATTAACTCATCATTGTTTTGGTTTATGATGAAGCACAGAGGAAGGTTTTATGATACATTGCTAGCATGGTTGTACTGGTGGTTTTCTTATACCAAGCATTTCATAGGTAAGTACATGTAAGTTAGGATAGGTAGGAATTTTCATCCATTATACATACCATTGTATATCATGTTAGTATAGTTGTAGTTGCATTTTCATATTGTCTTGATTCAATTTGTATATATGTATGATGATAATCATATGTTAACTAGAGATGCTCTTATTTGTTTATTTTATCATATATGAACGAGGGGTGATATCACCACCCTAGGGATTACTAATATATTTTGTTGATATTTAGCAGGCACAGGTCATACCAGATATGTTATGGTTCTCATGTTCTCTACAGTAAGCACATGTCCCTGAGT
>ML795651.1:122891-135402 GCA_009831015.1 Picea engelmannii
TTCTCCATCATTTCGTCCCTCTGTCGCGTGAGAGCTTGCTCAAGCAACAGACTGATAGGATCGTCTGCTCCATCGTTTTTATTTTCTTCCGCCATTGAGGGTTTCTTGGGTGTGCGAGAGCGATTTTCCTCAAGAGAGACAAGCTCGAGACCCAACTTGCTATACTCGGACCTCGTCGGGGACATGCATTGAAAAAAAACGAACAAGAGCAGCCTGCTCTGATACCACTGATCCAGATTTATGTAGGAACACAATGAAATAAAGAAATACACATAAACGTAGAGATGCAGCGGAAATAAGACTTCATTTCATTAATAACAAATGACTGAAAAATGCTTACAGACAGAATGTAAATAAACTACCTAAGGCGTTGGTAGCTTATCTCTGAGAAGAGATGTGGCTGCTACTCGCATCCATCAGAAGATGATTACAATGAGGCTCTAGAGGCCTTTTTACAATAGAAGAGAATTCCAAAAGTCATATACATCCAAAAACCTAACCCTAGGAGATGAAGCGCCAAAAGTCATGTGGGCCCCGTTTGGGTAAGTTAGTACATCAACTTCCCGGGGTCGTAACTTTTTCATACGATCTCCGTTTTAGGCGTGTGATAGCTCGTTGGAAAGGTATCGTCGAGGAGATTCATTTTGGGGGATCAACTATTCCTTCGGCTATCATTGAGAACCTTTATCTTGAAAAAACTTCATTTAGGCCCTCAAAATGGCCCCGGAAGTGAAAACCTGCTAAAAATAGTAAATTGCCAAAATGGCCAGAAAACTGTTTTGAGCCATTTGGAAAAGGTGGGTGGCCCCCGATATCCACCTGGATCACTTACCCTTCATTACTAGAATTTGTGTCACCAACTCTATCAATGTAGCAATGATTTGATCCATCCAGGCCAATATGACCTTCGATTCTTCCATGTCATCTTCTTCATGATGATGCCCCTCCATTGAAGGTTCTATGATTTTCTCAAGGCCTCACAACAATGCTTGTCCATTTTTTTAGTATTGGCTACGTGTGTTTACCATGGAGGTGTTCTCCAATCCTTTAGAAATCGCTCTGATACCATCTAATCCATAAATGGTAGACCTATAGCATGTTTGTCTCACCAACACAAACAATTTTGTAGAATGAAAAAATTATAACCTTAGTTCTTTGGAGTATGGGAAATTATAGACCAATCAAGTAACAAGTCAAGTCGAAAACAAATGAGTCAGAAAGATGTGACAAGTCGAGTAAGAGGTAATGCAAGTCGACCAAGTCAAATTTACGCAAGTTATATTTACCCAAGTCGGATTTACCCAAGTCAAATTTACCTAAGTTGGTTCGACCAATGGATGTATGCAGGTCAAATGAGGATGCAAACTCGACCAAAAGGGGAAGCCAAGTCTAAGTGGATTGACCCATGACCAAAAAAAATAGATAAGAGGAATATTTGACAACCAATAATGAATGGAATCCCTCTTCCCATTAGAATCAGTGACCAATAGTTGAGAAGAAGGTTCTAAGGGTTATTTTGATCACAAGTGGTGTGTAAAAATGTTTAGAAGACTGGTTTTACTAACCCACAATGAAGTAAAATTCCTAGGGTGATTTTTGACGACCCAGAGAAACCAAAAACACATGGAAGTCGACTTTTAACATTCAATAATAGATAAAAAAGTATATAAGTCGACTTGAGGATTCACGGCCAAAGAAAAACCCATTGAGGGTGAAATTGGTAGAAAGTGAATTCTCAAAATGTGTATATGGTCCATGGGTAGCTAACAAACACCCCCAAAACCCTAGACTTCAAGATATAATACATCTATTATTTGTGGGAAAAGGAAAATGCCCCGACAAGTCAAAAATGTGACCAACAATAATAAACTATATGCACATGTGCTATAGGCTGAAAATTTACTTCTATAGAGTATGCATAGAGCACTGCTACTCACAAAAAAAGTAATGAAAGAAAAAAATGCGTTAACTCACAAATATAAAGATTTAAATGGGAACTTTATTATGATCGAAAGAAAATTACAAAGGGGTGAGCGATACATAGACTCTATGTATTGTTACTCATCGACATTAAAACATTGTAGAGGCCAAGGCTCAAAGACACCTTCGGTTAGAGTAAACATGCACTTTAACTCCTTCGTCGACTTAACCTCAAGCAGGATACCCTCTTCGAGCTCTAATGTTTTCTACTATCCTTCTGTATTTCTTCTTGCATCTTCCTTCTATCTCCTCTTCCCTCTAGCTCTCATTATTTTTAATGGGATTCTTTTGGAAGGCCAATCGTCACAACTATTCATTTATGTAATGTCCCTAATATGAAACCCTTTGTAATTGTACATACAGGATAGTGAGTTGTTGGTATCAATTGTAAATGTAAATGTACATATAGGTTGGTGAGCTCTTGCTACCAAGTATTTGTTTTTTGTGCACTTGAGTACTCAGCGGGGATTGTTATCAAAGAAAGGGTGCACACATTTCACAATGTTTCATACACTTGATTAAGTGCACTGATATTAACTGGAAGTGTGGATCAAGTTGATATATATATATATATATATATATATATATATATATATAGAGAGAGAGAGAGAGAGATGTATATGTATTTCAGGCCAAAGATCCCATGTGGTTATGAGGCTAGTGAGCCAGGACGCAAATAAGCCAACACACCTATCCTTGTAAAATGTAATCACACTCAAGTTATTAATAATATCACATTGGTGCACGCATAGAGATATCAGAAGAAAAGAGATGGGGGTCTAACTCAACCAAAAAAGGGAAAAGTTGGGACTTAAGTTGAAGGGAATACTTTATTAGTATTTCTGAAAATTGTAGTTTATGGATAATTGTTTATCCTAAGTTCCTGAGGGATGGGAACGAGTCACCGTGTGTCTAAACATAATTTTGAAGGTGAAAAGTGTCTATTTTAAGGAATACAATATATATTTCTGACCTTAGTGTATTTTGGAGAATTCATTCATTTCTGATGTGCAGAAGGGGTTGGAACAACTAAGGAAATATGATTATTACCTTATCTGTAGATAAAATCTTGTAAAGGGGTTTTTTGTATTGTAATGAGAGCAATTGTTGTTGAATAGCAGGGTTGTCAAGACCATGAGCATTCTCTCTAGGTGATATTTTTGTTGGGAATTTCTCCCTGGTGCATTGGGAATTAGTTATAGGGATCTGAGACTTCCTATCTAGCTTGTTGATAAATCTGGGAAAGGAAGTGGTGCAGTTGAGTGAATATTGAGCAGAGACAGAGCACACTTCCTTGTGTGGGACATGCATGTGGTGAATGAGAGACTGTAGGCTAGTTACAATAGTGGCACATTGGACTAAAAAAATGTATTGATTATCAAACCTTAGCTTGACATTAGGAACCATTTTTCCATGGTGGAGCTAAGCCCGAGTTTGGGAGTATGAGCAACAAAGTCTATGGCTAGGAGGAATGTCTAAGATTTGCACGCAGTTGGTGACTTTTCATAACATATAAGTGTTATTTATGTTCTTGTCTCATTTACTGCATCCTTAATTATTTATGTATGATATAGATTTAATTCTTGTATGATGTTTCATATAAGTAATTTTTGTTATTCTGCATCATGTTTCTTTCGAATGTAAGCGTGGTATTGATATTCAATATTTGTAGTCGTACATACAGAGTATGACAATTTTCATTAGTTATTATTTTTAAATTAACCTTATAATGGTCATGAGTCTCCAAGGTGAGGTTTGAATGGTTGTGCATGCAAGGAAGTAGTCTGCATGCACAAGGAGAATATAATTTCCATGTGATGCCATAATGGTTGGCCGTGCAGTAGAAATCACATGTTCAGAGTGTATTACATGCACAATAATCTTGTGTGATCAATATGCTCATGCAAACAATTGTATCATGTTACTTATGTTGTTATAAGTTGTGTCAGAAGAGGAAATTTTGGGTGGAATGACTCATCTTGGGGGTTGAGCGCATTACTCAAGTATTTTTGCACAAACCAATGTTATAGTGTAGAATCTGTGAACTAGACTTTGGAGTAGAGTTGCTCAACAATAGGATGGGTATGCTACATATTGGTATTAGATAAGTTTTGTATTGGGTTACGTTACAAGTTGGCATCAGAGAAATTTGGTAATAGGGATGTTACATTATGGTAAAAAAAATGGATGATTTTAGGGGCTAAATTTCGCACATGGGATAATTTTCCATGTTTTTTTCCAAAACAATATTTTCTATTCTAAAAATGATTCTCCCAAATTCTATAGGATAAAATTATTTTACCTTAAAAATCACCAAAATGTTATACAAACAATATAAAATCCTTAGAAATTTGAATGTTTTTACAAAAATATTGCGAAACATTTATAGTTGCAATATGAAGGATTAGTAATATTCGCCAAGGTTTCTATGTTTTAAAATAAATTTCCATCCTTTAAATCATCCCTAGTATCAAAGCTCAAATTTCAACACTGAGCCTGCATGGGCCAATTTTCTACTTAAGAAAAACTTTGGATTGGTATGTGGCCTAGTTTGGGAATTACAATGTGGCCATGGTGCACATAAAATAATAATGCACAAGTGTGCGCACTAAAATTTGGAAATTGTGAGTTGAGGCACTAGAAATTCACAATAAACAATGGTGCATGGGTGTGCACACTTAAAATTGGGGTTGCATAGAGAAAAATTGGTGGTGCATGCATAGTACTGATATGTAGTGTATATGTTAAATATTGACATCACACATTGGTACGTGTTGAACACCATCACATGCACAAGATTCAGAAGGAAGTAAGAAAGAGTAAAAGGGTATTTGGATGAATTCCAAATGACCATGATTTACCGCGCATGACTCAAAATTGCACAAGGGATAATTTGATGGGAAAGTTTTGGACAAAGGAGTCAAATTATTCATCCAAGAAATCATAAGAAAGGATTCTGACAAAATGGTGCAGAGTTTTCATGAATTTTTCTCATGAATATTTCTAACAAATATTATTTCCTACGCATTTTGCAAAATTAACAATGATTAGAGCATGACATAATCAACAGAGAAAGTAAAAAATCGTGGAAGATGCGTAGAGAAATTAAAACAATGATGATGAATTTGGGATTTTTTTATGTCAATTTGGGTGTTTATGGTACAAAATATAAGGAGTAGCGCATAAAATTGGTAGAACCATAAAGGGATTGCAAAAAGATTTCCAAGGTTGTAAATATGATAATGAAAGGCTTATGAAATCCAAGGAGCAACAAAATGACTTCAATATCAATTTGATGAAAATATTCGACACAATAGAAAATAAAATGGATAAGGAGACAAATTCAAGTAGGTCAATAAGTCTCAGGTCTGATGATGAGAAATGAAGAGAAAAAAGAAGTGTTGATAGGCATCACCCCCACTCACCAAATCATTCATTTAGGAAAGTGCAGAACAACTGAAGTCCATATCCTGTAAGAAATCATAAGAGAAGGCTTGGGGCATATGATATATAGGGATAAATGGATAATATCAAGCCTCTTACCTTGGATGGTGAGAATAAGAAGGATGAAGATGCAGGGACCTGGCTACTGGGTATGAAGAAGTAATTCCAGCTGCATAATTATTCTGCACAAGAAGAGGGGAGAATTTTCATATATCATCTAAATTGAAAAGTATCAATGTGGTGGGATCATTTCGTGCAAGTGTAACACATTGACAAGAAGAAGGTTACTTGGAGGTAGTTCAAGAGGTATTTTCAAAATAAATACTTAACCAAGATATACTATGACAATAAAATGAAGGATTTATTTGAACACAAGCTTGGGATTATGACAATAGATGAGTATGAAAGAAGATTCTTAGAGATACTGAAATATGTCGCATTCATCAAGGATGAAAAAATTATAATTCAAAGGTACCTAAGTGGGTTTCCCTCATTCATCAATGACAAGATACAATACAATGACCCAAAAATATTTGAGGAAACCATAAGGTGCACTTAATGTATTTATTATTAGAAAAGGGGAATACTGACTTTCCAAAAGGATTGGGAAGACAAGATGAAAATCAAGGTGGAAAAGAGGAATTATAGGAATAAGCCACCATTTTTCAAAAATACTATGCAAGGACAACCAACTCCCAATGATCCTAGAATGACATAGAAAGTGGAGAAAAAATCGAGGAAACAAACTATTCAATGTTGTATATCATATTTACAAATACTTCCTTCAAAGAGGTGAAAAAGTGAGGACTGCACACAATGTACAACAAGTTGCAATAGTTGAAGACATGGGCAACAATGTATCTAGGATTTATGTAGCCCTGGATAACGAGAAAGTTGAGTTTCAGGTGCACATGATAGAAGTGGAAGGTAAGATTAATGACCAACCCATTTATATTTTAGTTGATTCAGGAGGTATTCATAGATATATAGATCCTAATATGGTGGAAAGATTCCAATTTCCAAGAAGAAATCCTGGAAAACCTTGGTTGGTGCAGTTAGCTATAGGAGAAAAAAGGAAAATTAAAGAAATGGTTAAGGTATGTATAATGGAAATGAATGGAAAATGCACAAAAGATAATTTGAATATCATACCTTTGGTCTCTTATGATTTTGTCATTGGTATGGATTGGTTGGACCAACATCATTCCATTCTAGACTGCTACAATAAGGAATTTACATTCTTGGATGAGAAAGTAAACTTAAGAACAGTTCAAGGAATTCCAAGACTTCTAACTATCATAAAAGTTTCAGCCTTGCAATTGGAGAGAATATATAGGAAAGGATTTTAAGTATTTGTAGCGCACATGGAGGAGGCACCTAAGGATGAAGTTCCAAATGTTAAAGACTATGTAGTACTGAAAAAAATTGAGGATGTCTTTAAAGAGAGATCGGGGTTGCCACCAAAAAGAGATATTGAATTGTCTATAAATATGATGATGGGAGAAAATATTGTATCCAAGACTCCTTATAGGATGATTACACCAGAGTTTAAGGAATTGTAGATGCAACTTGAAGAGATTCTAAAGAAGGTGTATATACTCCCAAGTGTGTCATCTTGGGGTGCCCCAGTATTGTTCGTGAAGAATAAGGATGGTATGTTGAGACTTTGCATTGACTTCAGAAAGTTGAAAAAAGTAAAAATAAAGAACAAGTATTTTTTTCCAAGGATAGATGACCTCTTTGATTAGTTGAGGGGCACGCAAATAATTTTCAAAAATTGGTATCACCAAGCGATAATTAAATAATAATACATCAACAAGACTTCCTTCAAATGAGCTATAAACATTATGAGTTCACAGTGGTTCCATTCAGGTTGTCAAATGTGCCAGTTGTCTTCATGTGTTTGATGAATGGAGTTTTCAGAAATTACTTAGATAAGTTTGTGATTGTATTTTTGGATGACATACTTATTTACTCAAACATTGAAGAAGAGCCCAAGATGCACTTGAGAATGCCACTACAAGTAGTGAGGGAGCATCAAATTTATGCAGAGTTGGGAAAGTTCTCATTTTACTAGCGATAGATTCATTATTGGGGTCAGATCATTTCCATGGAAGGAATAGTTGCGGATCCAAGAAAGATAAAAACCATTGAGGAATGGACAACACTAGGAAATGTCGCAAAGGTGAGGTCCTTCATGGGACTTGCAAGTAATTAAAAAAGGTTTATTGAAGGATTCTCATAGATTACATACCCAATTACATCCTTGCAAAAGAAATGTGTGTGATTTGAATGGACTCTGGATTGTGCAATGAGTTTTTAGCACTTGAAGAGTCTCTTAACAAGTGCACCAAATTTTAGAATTGTTAATTCAGATACAGACTTTGTTGTGTTCACAAATGCATGCAAGGAATGAGTCGATGGAGTCCTTAGTCAAAATGGGAATGTGATATGCTATGAATCAATAAAGTTAAAAGAGAATGAAAGGTTCTATGCTACTCGTGACTTACAATTGGAAGCCATAGTGCATTCCTTGAAGATGTGGTGACACTATCTCATGTGTAAAACATTTGATATGAGACTAGACCTTAGTGGTATGAAGTATATGTTTGTATAGCCAAGTTTAAATGGTAGAGAACACATGTGGTTAGAATTCCTCAGTGAGTATAACTTTGACATAAATCATATCAAAGGAAAAGAGAAAAAGGTGGCTGACACACTTAGTAGGATGGTGGACGAAATGCATACTACAACCATTAGCATGTACAAATAATATTTGTGTGACAAAATTTTAGAATTTACCAAATCAGGTCAATGCTATGTGGACATAAAGACGAATTTACAACAAGGTATGTCGCAGCAAAAATTTGAAGGTTATGAGCTAAAAGAGGATGGAATTCTCATGTATAGGCATAGAGTCTATGTGCCAACTGTGTTAGAGAAATAAGATCGCAGAGCAATAAAATACAAAAAATGTGGAAATAAAACACAGAATATACACAATACAATAGAGACACGGATATATGTGGTTCACCCAGTGTGGGATATGTCCACCAAATAAATTTCCAGGTCCTTCCTTTTTATTATTGAGAAAAATTAAGGGATAGAACCCACAACTCAACCATTGTAATTTTCTCTTCTTTCTCTCGAAGTCTCCACTCTCAGAATACAACATTCACAATAATAAACGGACGCAATAAAAATCCCTCATAAAAAAGGGTTTCCTTCTAGGGAAAAAATCCCTAAAATAACTTACACTGTCAGATCTACTAACTTATAATGAATGGTCCATATTGACTACAAAATTACAATATTTTACAAGGCATTTTTTCCTAATATTGCGCTTTGGGGGTGCTGCCCCCAAATCCCCAACCAGGGGGGGTCTACAAAAATTGTCACCATCCCCTGATAGACCCCCTTGGTGACAGTTGTGGGGGGGAAATCCCCCCCACACCCCCCGTTAGGGAATGGGGTGTAGGGAAGGATGAAAGAAACCTCTAGAATCAAGAAGATAATGAGGCTTCACAACCAACAAAATGTTCATGAGTTGATTTTTTTTTATTGTCATAGATGCATAAAGTTCCTTGTGCAGGACACCCAGGCTACTAGAAGACAATTACAACGGTCAAAAAACAATCCTATTGGCTAGGAATGAAAAAGGAGGTTCTTAATTTTATTGCTAGATGACTTGAATGTAAAAAGGTCAAGGCTGAGCACACACATCCAGCTGGTTTTCTATATCCTTTTCCCATTCCTGAGTGGAAGTGGTAAATTGTAACCATGGATTTCATTACTAAGATTCCTAGGACTCCTAAGAAACATGATTCTATTATGGTAGTGGTGGAAAATATTACTAAAGTTGTCCATTTTATTCAAGTGAAGTCAACGCACAAGGAAACCAACATTACTAAAATATACATGTGAGAAATTGATAAGTTGCATGGTGTACCTAAGACAATTGTGTGTGATAGAGATTCCAATTTCACATAGAAATTTTGGAAATGGCTATTCAAAGGATTTGGGACAAATATGAAATTTATCACAACATATGACTCTGAGTAAAAAAAAAACATAAATGGTAAATTCAGTGATAGAAGATATTCTCAGGGTGTATGTGATGTATAAACCATAAAAATGGGAAGATTACCTTCACTTGGTAGAGTTTGCTTAGAACAATGGGTATCAATAATATTTAAAGATAATCCCATTTAAGGAACTTTGTAGGGAATATAATCCCATTTAAAGTGCAACACACTAGTGAGTTGGGAAAACCCAATAGACCGGATAGTGGTTGGGCTAGATCTGCTTGGGGAGATGGAAGAGAAGAAGGTGAAAATAAGACAGAATTTAAAGGTTTCCCAAGACAACCAGAAAGGATGTGAAGATAAAGGTAGAACCCATAGAGAGTTTAAAGTGGGTGTTAAGAACTAAATATCAATATACCATAGAAAAACCTCAGAATAAGTACTCAACATCTTGAAAAAGAGAGAAATTCAGATAATAAGCCTCTTCGAGGGGGAAACCTCCTTATGCCCACATAAATGTACAATTCCAAGATGATTCCAAATGACAATGTATCCTAGGTATATATAGGAGACTAGGAGGTATAATTACAACTAATGGAATAAAGACAACATAAAATAACATTACTAATGTAATATTCCCCAATTAAGGGGTAATGAGCCAATATTAGGGCTTAACATGCCCCTCCCCTTGAGACAAGTGTTGTTCGCAATGATTGAGTAACTCTGGATTCTTCTATATAAAAGACTCATATTCCCAAGTGGAATCTTCAGCCAGTAGTTTCCTCCATTTAATGAGATACTCTGAAATGGATCTATTCCTCAGTTGGCAAACTCTTGTGTCAAATATGGCTTTAGGCTCCAATATGATTTTTCTTTCCTCGTCAAGTTCTGGAAATATAGTTTGAACTAGGATCTTGTCGCTTATAACCTTCTTTAAGCATGAAACATGGAAAACTGGGTGTACTCGTGAAGATGCAGGCAACTCCAATTTGTATGTCATACTACCAATCTTTTGCAACACCTTATAAGGGCCATAGTACTTTGGTGATAATTTATTATGCTTTTTGGCTTGCTTGAGGGACATCTGCTTGTACGGTTGTAGTCTTGAAAACACCCAATCTCCTACTTCAAAACTTCTTTCACTACGATGTTGATATTCTTGTTGTTTGATGCGATTCTGTGCCATGGTTAGGTTGTCCTTTAAGATTTGGAGAACTTGTTGTTAATGCTCGATGTGATCTTCCACTGCATGAACCTTAGATTTTTCTTTTAGAGGAGAAGTGATGGAAGGAGGGTGGTATCCATAGAGTGCCATAAATGGTTTCATTTTTGTTGCAATATGAAAGGAAGTGTTATACCACCATTATGCCAAGGGTAACCATTTAAACCATTATGTTTGTTTATCAGAGACAAAGCATCAAAGGTAGCCTTCCAGACATTTGTTCACTGTCTCGGTTTTTCCATCAGATTGAGGATGATAGAATGTGATATGAGCCAATTGAGTACCCACACAAGAAAATAATTCTATCCAAAAATGTCTAGTGAAGATGGGATATCTGTCACTTACAATAATCTTTGGGCTGTCATGTATCTTTTGAACTGTTTCCATGAATGTTGTGGAAACTATAATAGCTTTAAAGGGATGACAGAGTGCACAAAAGTGTGCGTACTTGGTCAGTCTATCAACAATCATCATGATGACACTCTTTCCTTCAGACTTCGGTAACCCTATGATGAAATCCATGGAAACCTCCTCCCAACGCTGACTTGGGATGGCTAATGGTTGTAAAATACCTGGGGTCTTAAATGCTTCCACCTTATTTTGTTGGCAAACCAAACATTCTGCCACAAACCTTTGAACATCAGTTTTAATTCCATCCTAAAAAAAATCCTTCTTGACTCTATGGTAGGTTTTCAAAAATATTGAGTTCCCTCCTACTAGAGAGGTGTGAAATTCCAATAATACCTTTTGTTTGAGTTGGGAGTTGTTACATAAATATAAGTGATCTTTGTACCATAGTGAATCATTTTTCCATGTAAATGTATCTGATGCACTAGAATCCTGCTGCAACCTTTCAATGAGACTCCACACTTTTTCATCATTCTTCCATTCATCCCTTGCTTCTATTATCCAATTGGGTCGGATGATCGACATAGCATAGAAAAAGGCCTCAACATATTCATCCTTTCTCGAGAGTTCATCTACCACAACATTTTTCTTCCCCTTTTTATAGACGATTTCAAAATCATAACCCAATATCTTGGTTACCCATTTTTGTCGTTCTTCTGAAGATAGTCTTTGTTCCAAGAAGTATTTAAGACTATCATGATCTGTTTTGACCTTGAAGTGCCTACCTATTAGGTAAGGATGCCATTTCTTCAATGCATGTAGTATTGCCATAATTTCCTTCTCATAAATGGGTTTTTGTAAGTCCTTTCCCTTGAGTGGTCGACTTTCAAATGCCAGGGGCCCTCCTTCTTGCATTAGGACATCACCAATTCCATTTCTCGAGGCATCACATTCCACAAGAAAAGTTTTTGTGAAATCTGGAGTGGTCAAGACAAGAGCTTTGTGCATCAGCTCTTTAAGCTATTCAAAAGCTTTAGTTTCCTATGGAGTCCATGAAAATGCATCCTTTTTAGTTAGTGTCATTAAAGGTGCTACTATTCTACCATAATGTTGAACAAACTTGTGGTAGTAACCTATCAAACCCAAAAATACTCTAAGATTCTTCAATGTTTTGGGAATCGGCCAGTCCATCATGGCCTTAATCTTGTTAGGGTCTACCTTAACACCTTCATGAGATACAATATGACCCAAATACTCTACCACCTTCACTCCAAAGAAACATTTGGATGGTTTGGTATATAGTTGTTGCTCCTTTAGTAGTTGAAGCACCTTTTCCACATGTCGCACATGATCCTCCCAAGACTTGCTATAGATTAGTATATCATCAAAAAATACTAACACAAATTTTCGAAGGAAGGGCTTGAAAATGGAATTCATCAACCCTTGGAATGTGGAAGGTGCATTTGTAAGGCCAAAAGGCATGACCAAAAAT
>ML795651.1:136692-150914 GCA_009831015.1 Picea engelmannii
CCTTCGATCTTGAGGGTTTGAGGAGTGATAATTCCAGCCAATGCATTACATGATATCGTGGGATTCAACTCTTCAGATGAAATTGCTTCTACGTTTTCATCTTGAGATGGTTCTTTTTCTTCTTCTTCTTCCTCTTCACAATCTATGTAGAATGATTTCTTCTCGCCACACTTATGTCCCTTACTGTACTTGCTGTCACAATTAAAGAATACAAATTTTTATTTTCTTTCCTCCAATTGTTGAGGTGTCAACCTTGTAGTTTGAGGTGTTTTAGAAGAAGGAGCATTTTTCTCTCTATAGATGTTGGGATTGGTCTTTGTAGTAGCCATAGCCATATTTTTACTTTCAACATTTCATGCCACCTTAAATTCATTCTCCAATGATTTGGGTTCCCAAAGGCGAACCTCATGTTGAATGTTATCCTTTAAAGTTCCTATGAATGCATCAATCAAGTGTTCATCTGGAATATATGTTACCTTTATATTCAATCTTTGGAAGTTCTCAATGTTCTCTGTAACTGAACCCTTTTGCTTGAGATTTATCAATTGGCTAAAGAAGGTATTGCTCCTTGTATCCTCATAGTGTGATATCATTTCTTCCGTGAAAATGGTCCAAGTGACAAGCTATTTGCGAGAACAAATCCATCGATACCATACAAATTGATTGTGTTCTAAATATAAAGAAGCAATTTGTACCTTTTGTGTATGTGGCACATTATGTAGATCAAAGAATTGCTCCATCTGAAGTATCCATGTGATTGGGTCCTTGCCATCAAACTTCCTCATATCGATCTTAGGAACGTGGTTGGTCTTCAACCCAAAGTTAGAATTTATCCATTCTTGATTCACCTTCCTTGTGTCCTCATCATGAATTTCATGCGATACATTTTCACTTTCAGGTGTCCTCTCTATTATGAATTTTTTCAATCCTTCCATGATCTCCCCTTTTAAACCCTCCATCATCTCTTGTAGTTCATCTTTTGTTACTGTCCTCTTTTGTAAATCATTTATGTACTTATGCATTTCTTCACCTTCATCAAGAATCCATGTAGGATTATATGGAGGCTTATTTGGTGTAGAAGTTCCTTTTTTGGGTGGCATGTTGGCCAAGTATCACTTTTGAACCTTGATTTTGAGGTGGTTCTGCTAGACAATATTTCTTCTGTTGTATCTCCAAAGTTTCAGCCCTTATAGGTATGAAACTTTATTTTTTGTAGTTCTTTGATATTTCTTCTCTGCAATTCCATAGGTCTGATCAAAATTGGATGTGCCAAGTGGAATTTATGGTAACTTCCCCACAACTTGTTGATTTTTGGCCTTTCCGGGAGATGTCACTTATATAGCGTTCCCCGCACAAAATAATTGATATAAAATTATGAAACTTATACCAGAAATACTGCAGATTGACCACTATCCAATGCAACTAGTCTCACTCAATTTGGATACTCTAGGAATAAGTTATGATTGTTTTACCTAGAACACCTTCTTGAGACTAGTCAATAGGACTAGTCAAATACCCTATCTTCCACAGGGTATATCTAGAAATGTAAGATGACCCAGAAGCTGAAATTTTTACCATAGATACCTTACTAATTTCTGTGAGTACCCTCCATATTTCAGGGTTTGAAACATTACATAAAAAAAATTATAGTGAAAATTCTGCAATGAATCAGTTCAGGATGATTCCAGAACCCTATCTTGCACAGGATGTATCTCCAAAATTATAAGGCCTCAGGAGCTGAAATTTTAACCCAACATACCTTGATCCATATACTAAATATCCCCCAAGTCGTCCCTTCTAAAACGTTGTAGAAACAAATTTATAGCGAAAATTCCAAGGTGTCTTAGATGTAGTAGTGAAACCCCAAGACCTTGAGCTCGGATACCATATGTTAAGAACCAAATGTCAATATAGCATAGAAAAACCTCTGAATAAGTACTCAACGCCTTGAAAAAGATAGAAATCTAGATAATAATCCTCTTTGAGGGGGAAACCTCCTTATGCCCACATAAATGTACAATTCCAAGATGATTCCAAATGAAAATGTCTCCTTGGTATATAGAAGACTAGGAGGTATAATTACAACTAATGGAATAAAGCCAACATAAAATAACATTACTAATGTAATATGCCCCAATTAAGGGGTAATGAGCCAATATTAGGGCTTAACAGTGGGTGACCATGTGTTCTTGAAAGTAAGATCCAGACACAGTTCCCTGAAGTTGGGAAATTATTCTAAGTTGGTAGCATGCTACTATGGGCCATTTGAAATCCTAGGGAGGATTGGTCATGTTGGATATATACTTGCATTTCCTTCATCCTTGTGTATTCATAATGTTTTCGATGTCTCATTTCTTAAAATGTGTGTACATGATGCTAATCATATTATTTATTGGAATGTGATTGAGGTGGATCCATAATACAGTTTTTGAGTGTGATTGGTTTTCATATTGGATCGAAAAATAAAACATCTTTGAAATCGAATCATGGATCTAGTAAAGGTCGAATGGACCTAGTATGGTCCTGAGGATGTAAATTGGGAGCACAAGGATGATATGTAGGAAATGTATCCAGATATTTTTGAAGACCTTTGAAATTTTATATGTACATGTGTATATAATGCACCGAGGACAATGCATAAATAAGGGAAAGGGGAATGTAATGTCCATAACCCGAAAGCCTTTGTAATTGTACATATAGGTTGGTGATCCATTGGTACCAATTGTAAATGTAAATGTGCATATAGGTTGATGGGTCATTGACACCAAGTATTAGTTTTTCATGCACCTGAGTAGTGTGTGAGGATTATTATCAAAGAAAGGGTGTGCACATTTCATAGTGTTGCGCACACCTGGGTAAGTGTGCATGGTTTCACATCAAAGAAAGAGTGCCCAAATTTCACAATGTTGCACACACTTGAGTAAGTGTGTGGGGATTAACTGGAAGTGAGGATCGAGTTGAGTTATATATATATGGATGTATATGTATTTGAGGCTAGAGAGCCTGTGTAGTTATGAGGCTAGTGAGTTGGGATGCAAATAGGCTAGTGCGCTTATCCTTGTAAAATGTAATCACACTCAAGATATTAATAATATCACATCACTTCATAGAGACATATCGGACGAAAAGAGGCGGGGGGGATAACTCCACCGAAAAGCAAAAATGGGGGACGTAAGTTGAAGGGAAAATTTTATTAATATTTTTTAAAGTCTAATTTATGGACACTTATTTATACTAGGTTATCGAGGGATGGGAATGAGTCACCATGTGTCTAAATATAATTTTGAATGTGACAAGTGTCAATTTTAAGGCGCAATACATATTTCCGACATTAGTGTATTTTGGAGAATTCATTCATTTCTCATGTGGAGAATGGGTCGGACCAACTAAGGAAAGATGACTATTACCTTATCTGCAAATAAAATCTTGTAAATGGGTTTTCTGTATTGTAACCAGAGTAATTTTTTTTGAAGAGGTGGGTTGTCAGGCCCATGAGAATTCTCTCCAAGTGATCTTTGTGTTGGGAACTAGCTACAAGGCTCTGAGACTTCCTGTCTGGCTTGTTGTTGAAGCCTGGAAGGGAAGTGGTGCAGTCGAGAGGCTATTGAGTAGAGAAGGGGAACATTTCCTTTGGTTGTACATGCATGTGGGGAATGAGACTGAACAATTCTATTGATTATTAGACCTTAGCCTAGAAATAGGAAAAAAAAAATCCTAGTGGAGTTAAGCCCCAAATTAGGGGTGACCTATTGTTGAAAGTATATGAGAAACAAAGTCTATGTATGGGAGGAACATCTGAGCTTTGTGTTGAGTTGGTGAATTTTTATAAAAGATAAGTGTTCTTTATGTTGTTGTCTCATTTATTGTGTGCTTAATTATCTATGTCTTATATGGGTTTAATTTTTGTATGATGTTGCATATAAGTAATTATTTTTATTCTGTATAATATTGCTTGCACATGTAAGTGTGGTGTTGATATTTAGTATTTATAGTCGTACATGTAGAGTATGACAATTTTTATTAGTTATTCTTGTTAATTTAACCTTATAATGGTCATGAGTCTCTGTGGTGATATTATAATGGATGTGCACATAGGGAAGCAATCCATGTGCACAAGGAGAAAATAATTTTCATGTGACGCCATAATGGTTTCTCGTGTAGTAGAAATCACATGTTGAGAGTGGATTACATGGATGGTAATGTTGTGTTCTTAGTATGATTTTGTGCACATTTGTATTATGTTACTTCTGTTATTATAATTTGTGTCAGAAGAGGAAAGTTTGGGCGATGTGACAGAGCTTGGGGTTGAGCACGTTACTAAAGTATTTCTACACAAACCAATGTTATAGAGTAGAATTTGTGCACTAGCTATTGGAGTGGTGTTTCTCAGTAGTAGGTTGGGTATGCTATAGATTGGTATCATAGCAGTTTGGTAACAAGGTACATTATAAGTTGGTATCAGACTCGTTTGGTAACGAGGATGTTACATTATGGCATCAAAGCTCAAATTTCAATACTGAGCTTGCATGGGGTGATTTTATACTTAAATAAAAGTTCATATTGGTATGTGGTCAAATTTGGGAATTACAGTGTGGCCATGGTGTGAATAAAATAATAATGTACAAGTTTGCGCACTAAATTTTTAACATTGTGGGGTGCAACACTAGAAATGCGCAGTAAACAATGGTGCATGGGTGTGCGCACTAAAAATTGGGGTTGTGTGGAGTAAAACTAGTGATATGTGGTGGGGTCATTCTCATGGTTGAGAGTTGCATTGAGGTGCATTAGATGGCTTGGGCCCCTTAGCTATTGAAATAATTCTTCATTGATTGTCGACGCTCAAGATGAGGTGAAGGTATTTCATTACAACTAGGTCCTTTTGTTACTTGGCATCACACTCTCAAATCGAACCCCCAAAATTGAAATCGATATGGCTATTTCCCCCTCATTTCGCACCTTTGGGTTATTATAGCTCTAACATTCCAAGGATGTCGAGGCATAGGTTGCTATATCTAAAGGGTTCAAGCAATGGTACACCGAGTTGATCAATTCTTCTACTAGGTGAGTCTACATCCCATCCCACATCTTCAACATGTATGAGAATCATCTCTGATTGACATGTAATCTCCATAATGTGGTGATCTTTCACCAAACAACTATAGGTATAATCAAAGTCATACTTCCCTTCTTCATTACAAAGAGGCGTATTATAGTGGGAGTTGAAAAATGGTCGGCCAAATACCAACCTCCTTTCTCAGAGACATAATATAAATTTGAAATCCAGATAAAGAATTCCCAGGAACAACACAAGGATGCAACTAAAGGGGATGAAAAATGAAAATATCCCAAGAGTACGAAATCTCCCAACTCCACTACACACTCTGAGAACACTATTGGTTTTGATGGGGAAAACACAATAGATAAAAAGAGAAAGCAGGCATCCCATACTCAAACCCCAACTCAGACAAACATTGACTCGGGCTCTAAAGGAGAGACCTCACCTCCACCATGACCAACCCTTGTCGTATAAGAAGCCACATTGCTCACATCCTATTCTAAACCCTCCTATGGGTCTAGTAATCCCTGACATACAATGTTCCATAATAAAACCAAGGATCCCCCCCCCCCTCAATACCGACAAGTCACAAAAGTAATGAAGGAGATTCATATGCAGTTGGATAGACAACAAGATTCCCAAAATGAAATGATCATGAAGATGCATATTCTGGGACAAAAATTTTCCCTTTATTACTTATCGAAATATCCATCCTTATATAATCCATCCATCGAGGTTCTGGGAGCCAGTCCTCGCCAAGTGCTTAGTTTCAATCCACTCCATCCCTTAAGTCCTGGCTAGAACCGAATTGGATTTATCACACATCCCTACAAAGGAAATCCATATTTACATCACTACCATGGTCCACGAACTTGGACAACACCATCAATATATAAATCAGGAGTAGGCCTACTTATGCCTCCACTATGAACATGCAATTTACAGTCATGAAACCATGTGATCCCAATTACAACAAGAATCATACACTTGTCAGGAAGTTGAAGAGGCCTGGAACACTTTATGAGACCTACACATTGTTGAAGGGGCTTTGCATGTAGAAAATCAGGGCCAATATGTGGCCATTCTCAAAGACCACACTAAAATGGCCACTTCTCTAAACCAATCCTAATCCTAGGCCCCCAACATGAACAGGTGGAGTTGGAACTTCCAGGCTTGTAGAAAATGAAAGTAGTCCTTGAGCATGTTCAACTTTTGCAGTCCCAGAATATTGAACATAGGGAATGACTACAAGAAGTAAAAACAGAAGAGATCGAACTATAGAGAAAGATCGCTCAAGCCTCCACAACCATTCTGGAGGGTCAACACCGTTCCAAAAGGTTAGTTTCTCTGGTCACTCAAAGATTCAACTTCTAGGATCATTTACGAATCCCTTTGGAGCTCACTACTCTCTATGATAAAGATCATGTAATAGAGTTCGAGGTCATGCAACATAGATGTGACATGGGTTATTTTCCTCCTGGGGAGTGCACTGTCACGATGTTCACCATTGTAACAAGAATGAAGAATATGAATATATCTTGGGCTGAGCAACAGACTATGCAAGAGTTTATCGCTTATATGGATGTTAAGGCCTTGGTTTGGTATACTCAACTCTCTGATGTGGAATTTTTTTATCGACCCTCTCATTAAGAAACTCAACAAAACAGACAGGACAACCTATCATGTCACAACCATGGGAACCAAGGTATCTATTCACCTTATGAAGGATCTCTTGAGGGGAATGAGTGCAAATATAAGGAATTCATGGAAGAAGTCAAAACAATTGTGTTTTTCATCAAGGTGGTAATTCAATCAGACCATTATCTTGGGGATGAGCCAAGTCATAGTGGTGTGAGCATGTTGGCACCCAAAGTTTTGGGTTGATTTTTCATGCACACAAATGAAGTTTTCTAGGTTCATTCAAAATTTTTACATGCGCCTAAGGTAATGCATGAAGAATGACAAAGAGGGCACGTCAGACCAAGTTTTGAAAGTGCACATCAGGCCTAAAATATTATCAAATGCATGCCAGCTCCAGTTTTGATGCACACCATAAATCAAGAAGACACATGTCAGAATCAAGAAAATAATCATCAGTAAATCCTCTAGAATGACTACTTCCATTACCAGAAGGGATAGTGGTCTGAAAAAATATGATATGGAAGGGTAGTTAATATTTCCCCGATTCTCGAAGGATATGTGGAAGCATGCCAGAAGCATGTGAGGCAATTTTGTCAATAGAATGAGTGGAGTAGAGCAGAAAGAGACAAAGATCCTGAGCAGAGAAATCTATAAAAGGAAGTAGAGATATTAGAAATGGGCCTAGCTATACGTTTATATGAGACTGATTTAGTTTATTGTATCAATCTTGCTTTGAGCCTATTGTAATATTGTAATGCATATGAATATAATGTTGAGTCAGTCATATGTTTGAAGTCTCAAGAGAATGTGCATTGGGAAGTGTGTTGTATTTCTGAGGCTTTATATAAATGAAGACATGAAGTTCTGTGTATGTCATATATAGTCTGCCTAATGAATGTCTCTATTGTAGTAGAAATAATCTGGTAATAAATATGTGAAATTTCTGATCTATTCTATGTCTACCATGTGAAAGTTCTGATCTATTCTAAGATGTGAAAGTTGGATATGTGTGTCTACTGTTTTACTTCTTAGTCCTAACAATCTTTCATCTATGAGTTCCATGAATTCCACTCCCGATGGATATTTATTTGTTTAGCCTTAATCCCTATCACGAGACCTTATGGTCTTTTTGATCCTCTTTGCATCTTAGGTCAAACCTTCCTTGGCCTTGGTCGAGGATTGATATGCCAATGTTTTGGGTTTTTTGTTGGTCAACTCTGGATTAACCCTAGGTATAGAATCCACAGTGCTAAGAAGGATGTGTGCAAGCATGGAACAAAACACAACAAACCCACTCAGTGTGTATCATGGGAAACCTTACCGGTAAGCACATTGTAAAAAGATAACATGATCAATATTGTTTCTTTTCATATAGTTAAGAGTTCATTTCTTTTTATATATCTAAGAGTTTATTGTAATATCAATGAAAAGTATTATTTTATGAGAATAATCATAAAGTAATTACAAGCATTTCAAGGAGCCGTATAATTATATACCAAACTCTTTTAGAGCTATCAAAATTTAATGGTATAAAAAGAAATAGTTCTAATGCCAATTTCAAATTAGAGAAAACTCATGAGGGATTGTTCCACTATGCATTGAACTTGGATCATCGTAAAACTTCGATCATGCCTAAATTGTTTATAGAATTAATTTCAAATTTATCGTAGGAAATATGATTTTCTTAATACAATATTAGATTACTTTCTCTTAGAACTTCCCTTCATAGTGATATGAGAAAATTACACAAAATCCAAGTAAGATCAAATATTGATATGTTGCAATTTGATATTCTACATTTAGTGGCTGTGATATCAAGTTACGAGTCTTAAACAACATTGAAATTAGAGATATACCACTAAGCACAAGTAATAAGGCTTAAAATATTACTCAAGTTTTGAGGATTAGTCTCACTTAAAGAGAAAACATAAAGGATTAAAATACTATTCCAATTATATGTTATCTTCTCTTAGTGCAACCCTGCATGAATTCAAAATGGAGCTAGATAAACATTTAAGGTGCCAAAATTCGTTGATACGCCTAATTTTGTAGCCTTGCACTACAAGTTCTTATGTTTTGAGAACAAGAGAAACTATTAGCAATTGTTGGAGCAGGCGATTGTGGGGTAAGGTTCAAGATACAATGCAACAAACAAGGAAGAATGAACCAAGGAAGTAGCACGCAATGGAAACAAAGGAAAAGAAAAGAAATAGAATTACGAATTAGCGCGCGAAGGAAGTTAGAATGTGGAAGTTAGAATTGGGGTTTTGGAGTATGATGTAATGGTTTTTACCCATTTTTTAATATAAATAGATGATGTATGAGGAAGATAGACATAGAGACTTTTTTGTATGAGAATCCTAACTTTGAGATCCCTTTTTTATTCTGAGTCACAGTAATAGTTTTTGGTTGGAGATGTATTTCAGTTTTGGAGATTTATGGAGTGTAAATGAGGGTCAGGTTGCAAGTTGTGGAGTTTGGTGAGATGTTATTCAGCCTCACCATTATTAAAACTATGATGTATTGCACGCAACGCCATATTTTGATGAATAATAATAAGAAGAAAAAGATATTTCTAGACGAAGCCGAGGGGGGGTGAACCACGGTAAAACCTTTGTTGATGTTTGGAATGTTATATATTATGGTTTTATTTGATTATTATGTTTAATGAATGAATATATAAATGAATGCATCTATTAGATTTTATTTACAACACACACTAGAAAAATGATCTAGAATGAAGGGTTAAATTTAAATGAATGGTATATTTGAACAATGGTATGGTATATATGATGAATATTGTAGTAGAAGAGTAAATGGGCCTAACATTCCCATGAGTTCCATCCTTTCCATGATTGCATACACTTGGGTCATACAATCACCCATAAGCCATCTCAAGTGAGACTACGCTATGCACTCTTTGTGCAGTGTTTCTTTTGGTTTACTAGAGGGGCCGATGGTTTCTAGGGATTTTTTGGAGAACTAAGGTAGAACCCATATCATCCCATACATCCAAAAAATGGTTTTGTTTTCAGTTGGAACTCAGAAGAACACCATAGAAGGGATATGATGAGAAGTTCAGTGAAGAAAATGCAAGGGTAGAAGGGGAAGTTTAGGCCATGGAACCCTACAAAGAAAGAAATTAAAAGATGTTTGGAGAAAAATCAACTCGATTTCGTGTAGAAAGATAACAAAAGATCCAGATATACATTGTGCTAGTATCTACAAAGGTATTTGTTTACTGATTTGAATGAGGCATATTAATGTTATTTTCCATATTTATTATATGAGTGGTTATTGAGGTTGAAGGATACTCATATGACTAATAAGATAAGGCCAGTAGAGTGGATTGTTGAGAACATTGCACAGTTGGAAAGGGTCAATAAAAAATTCACGCACGCAGTGGATTTTTGGTTAGATAGTATTATTGCAGGGTTTACTACTGAATTTGCAGTCGATACAATGAAGTCATATACTAATGAAGAGGAGGAATTATTGAATGGAACAAGAGGGAGGTACATTAGGTCTCTTTACATGTCGATCAAGATCATATTGTATGATAGAGGTATGATGACCATGAATCAGACAACTAAATCACTATGCATGCATGGGGGAGCTGCGGGAAGCATTAAGGAAGATATAGTAGATGGAGAGAGATCTCGACAGAGGCTAAAAGAAGCAAGCAATGGACCCCATAATGATGGATGAGGAGAAAACCATGGAAATAATAAGGAAATCATGAGTGACATGAAACAAACGAATCTACCAGTATAATATCAATAAGAAAAAGAGGAATGAGGGTACTACCTGAGTGAGAGTTATTGGAGAGTGATGAGGAAGAGGTAGAGGATCTATGTGTGACAAGGAATATTGAGGAAATCATGTGTTCCACATATGAAGGGAAAACAAAAGGTTAGGGGTTCGGAACAGAAGAGGGATCTCCATTCCAAATCCGAATTAGTGTGGAACCCACAACCCCATCTACGACTAAGACATATGAAGAAGAAAAATCGGTTAACCAACAAGTGAGTAGTGGTAGAATGTTTTTTATAGGACGTGGGTCAAGTGGAAATTCAAGGAGAAGTATAATTTCAAAAAGAAAAAATCAAGTATCTACACCACGCGAAGGAGGTAGTACAAAAAATTTCACAATGGAAGGACATGATCCAACTAGTAGGTTACCATAGTTCCAAGGAGAAGCGTCGGAGGACCCAAAAAATCATATGTTCATTTTCAAGAAGGTTTGGGAGGCTAAGCATATTATAGATGAAGAAACAAATGTTGCATAGTTGGAAATCATATTCAGAGACTGCACACTAGACTGGTACATCGGTGCCACGGTAAATAATCCAACGAGAGAAGCTACAACCGTTGGATAGGTGAAGAGGAAATTAAAAAATGAATTTTAGAAACCAAGTTCAAAGGATCAATTCATGAATGAGATGATAGAGATTAGGTAGAATCCAACAAAATCAGTTTGGAAGGTGGACGAGAAGTTCAAAAGACTAAAAAGTAAGTTGAAATTCCCTATTACTGATATGAAACATTGACATTTGTTTTTCAATTCTTTATTTCCACACTTGAAGTATCCTTTGAGGTAAAAAGTTCCAAATTCAGGCTGAGGCCTTGCAAGAAGCTTTGCAGTGAAAGGAAAATTAGTATAATCAGAAAAATAAAGTTGTGGAAGAGATAAGAGAAGATATGAATAACTTGACATTTTAGTTAAACAAGAACAAAGGTAAGGAGAAAAGAGAAGATGTCTAGTGCACATTATGCATAACATAAGGTCATCATAAGAATGAGTGTCCATTATTTGTGCAGTATATAGGAATAGGGATGTCAAATCCGTCATCGTCAGAAGGACCATGGTGTGAGATATGAAAAAGATATGGACATGATCCCTATAATTTTCCCATGATGTAGAAATATCAGACAATACTGAGATCTAAATTTTTTAATTTTTTCAATTTAGTTGGACATGAAGACAAGGACTGCAGAACCTCAGAGATAATGAAGGAGAGGACATAATATGAATATAGGGTACATGTTGAATTAATAAGATCAAAACCTGCACAATAGCCATAGTAAAATATCACGCAACAATTTCAAGAACAACCACAGTATAATAACACACAACAATTTGGAGCACCACCGCAGTATAACAACGTGCAATAGTGTGTAGTGCCAACAAAGTACAATAATGTGCAGTCACAGTATAACCGGGAACCTTAGTATAATACATTGTGCAATTATAATCAAGGAAACAAAGGAGGATTCATAGGAGGAGGTCGTGGAGGAAGAGGTTTTGGAGGTGGAAGAGGACCATTAGTGTTTCGTAGCTGTCAGAAACCTGGACACTATGCAAGATATTTTTCACAACCACATATGACATGCATGTATTTTCATGCAGCAGACCATGAGACAGAATAATGTCTGACATTGTTGACAAAGATACAGGAAAAGAGAAACCATAATAATCAGAATGTCCTATGTATTGTTGTAGAAAACAAAGAAGAGGATGGGAAGAAGATCAACATAGTTACTATAGGTGGAGCCAAGATAGGAGAAGATGCAACAAGGAATGATCAAGATCAGTACCAGTGGGTCAGGAAGAATATAGTTTCTGAACATAAGTTTGATGCTTGCAAAGAGAAGGAGACACTCAAAGAGGCTAGACATGAGATGTTGAAGGAGAACATTGGATCTACTTCAGGAAAAAATCCAGGAGATGAGGTACCAATGTATGAAATTCCTCCCTTAATTGATCATACCAAAAAAGAGAATTCTTCAGGTCAAGTAAGTAACTTAAGAAAATTTCTCGATTCTTGTGTAAAGTTGTTGAATGAATCGTTACAAGTACTGCAGAGTTTGTTAGAAAAGTGTAATTCTAGGGAAGAAGGTGTAAAGATAGTCAATGAGGTCCAAAAGAAGAGGAGAACAAGTATGGAATTTAGGTTGAATGAAAAAATTGGAGATTTAAATATGGGGGATATTATATTATACATAGGGTCTGAAGTCAATGTTCTTCCAAAAAAGACATGGAAAACTATGGGGTATCCTACATTGGGGTATTCACCTATTCAGTTGAAGCTAGAAAATTAGCAGAGTGGTGCCAATTGGAAGAATGAAAGGGATACTAGTATACTTAGATGGTGTTCACACCATGGAACACTTTGAATTTATTGACATAGTAGATAATACTTCACCATATCCAACATTGTTGGCTCTGAAGAGGGATTTTGATAACCAGACTATTATTAATTTAAAGACAAGGAAGATGATATTTGAATCTAGATAATACAAATTTATTATTCACTTGGATCCCTTAGAAGAAGGTATGTGGAACCTGTGATAGAAAATATCCTTACAGAAGATATAAACCAGCTATACAGAACTATAGTGTGCGAAGAGGATTACATCAACCCAACTGCAAATGGAATGATGAGTTGGAGGACTATTAGTTCTTGTGATTCAGACTATGACATAATACTGGAGAACTTGAAACAACAATTTCATGAATTATCTACCCAAATATGTGCTAGAATGATGTGCAAGATGATTAGATTTGGCACAGAGTAGGAGAACAAAGTTTTGGAAAAATATGATGGATTTGGAAAACCCAGAAAACATGTAGATAAGTGCATGGTTCAATGGATATTAGTACCACCAGAAGAATGGACACACCATTTCATTCAAAAATTAGAAGGAATTCCAAGGAACTAGTACATAGAAAAGGAATAGTGCAGGAAAACTGCAAATTGGGAAGAAACATTTTCCTTTGAGCATGAGAGCTAAGAGATAGATACAAAACTAAAGGTGGTAAGAAACAAGATTTTTGAAGGACTTGAAGTGGAGGTTGTGATATAATATGAGAAGAAACATATAGTTCGAGAGTTTCTACACTATTATCATGTCACATAAGAAGAATATCTAGTAGAATAAAAATTGTGCAGTATCCAGATCCCAAAAGTTGAAGGTGAGAGGGAAGTAGAAGGTACAAATCTAGATTCAGAAGATTATGCTACACCATTGAATATCAATAAGTTAAACATTGGGAAATCCGAAAAAACCAAAAAATGGAAAGTATTGGATATTATTGGGATAATCAGATAGTAGAGAGAATCGTAGAGTTACTACGCAAATACAATGATTTGTTTCCAGCGATGTTTTCATAGATTAAGGGATTAGCATAAAAAAATGGATATATGAAGATCCTTTTGAAACTAGATGCTATACCTATAAGACAAATACCTTATAGGTTAAATCTAGTGTACACACAAAAAGTGAAGGTAGAAATTTACAATATGTTAGAGGTTGGTGTCATAGAACCTGTGGAAGAATCAGAATGGACTAGCCCTATGGTGGTGCATGTTAGGAACCAAATATCAATATAGCATAGAAAAACCTCATAAAAAGTACTCAACGCCTTGAAAAAGAGATAATTTCAGATAATAAGCCTCTTCGAGGGGGCAACCTCCTTTTACCCCACTTAAATGTTCAAGTACAAGATGATTCAAAATGAAAA
>ML795651.1:156631-186274 GCA_009831015.1 Picea engelmannii
TATATAGGAGACTAGGAGGTATAATTACAACTAATGGCCTAAAGCCGACATAAATAAAATAACATTAATAATCTAAATTACAACTAATGGCCTAAAGCTGACATAAATAAAATAACATTACTAATCTAATATGCCCCAATTAAGGGGTAATGAGCCAATGTTAGGGCTTAACAGTGCAGGAAAAGGATAAAGGGGTAATTAGGATATGTACTGACTTGAGGAAATTTAATGATGGTTGTTTGCATGATCCTTTCCCTACCCCATTTACAGATGAATTATTAGAGAATGTAGTAGGGAAATAATCCCATTCATTTACAAATGGGTTTTCAAGATATCACCACATCGGGATAACACGAGAAGATAGACAAAATACAACATTTTCTAAAGAATGGGGATCATTTCAATATACAGTAATTCCATTTGGATTGAATAATGCACCTGCAATGTTTTCAAGGGTAGTAGTATCATCTTTTAAGGATTTCATACATAACTTTTTGGAAGTTTACTTGGATGATTGGACAATGTTTATTTCATTGAAGGATCATGTTGAAGTTCTAAGATTGATGTTGGACAATTGCAGACAATGTCAGATCTCATTGAATATTAAGAAATGCGTTTTCAGTTCATATTTTGGTATTTTTTTAGGGAATATGGTGTGTAAACACAATCTGCTAGTTGATCCTTCCAAAATAGTTTTCATAGTTAACTTACCACCACCTAAGTCAGTGTGCCATTTGAAGAGTACACTTGGACATATAGGGTATTACAGGAAATTAATAAGGGGATATGCACAAACTATTTCCCCAATGGAGAAATTGTTGAACAAGGACATTAAGTATCAATGAAATGATGAGTGTCAGTAGAGTTTGGATATCCTGAAGTAAAATATAGTATCTGCACCAATTTTAGTATTTCCAGATTGTTCAAAAGAATTTCATGTGCATGTGGATGCATCTACAATAGCGCTAGGAGTAGTACTAAAACATCCATGAGAAGTTGAGATAGATAAACCTATAGAATTTTCAAGTAGGAAGATTTCAAACTCAAAACATAACTACAATACTACAGAAAGGGAAGGATTGGCCATTGTATATGATTTGCAGAAATTCTGACATTATTTGTTAGGGGAACATTTCAAGATGTTTACATATCATTCAGCTCTTAGATATTTAGTCAATAAGCCAGTGTTGGTGGGGAGAATATGCATATGGATACTATTATTTTAGTATTTTGATTTTGAAGTTGTCGTGAAGCCTGGAAGATTGAATGCAAGACCATATCACCTGTCCAAGATAACCAATGGAGAGGAACAAAGCAGTTTGGAGGATAACTTCCCAGATGCAAAAAAAAATTTAGTATAGACAACTGATGAGTATTTTGCTAACATTACTGAGTTTTTGAGTATAGGATTTGCACCAAAATAATTGAATACCATAAAGAAGAAAAACCTAGTAGTAAGAGATGAAAATTATCAGTTGATTGCAGGTCATTTAGACAAGCTGGTAGCCTACAACATTTTGAGGATATTTGTTATGGAAAATGAAATACCTGTCCTTTTGGAATAAGCACACGAAGGCATAGTTGGAGGACATTATGCAGGGAAAGCTATTTCTTAGATGGTATTGTGCGTAGGATTATGGTGGACAATAATTCACAAGGATTCAAAGGAGTATTGCTAGAATTGTGATGTATATCAGAGGGTTGGAAAGCCATATATGAGGGATGTGATTCCATTGAGACCTCGGGTAACTTTCCAATTATTTGACAAATGGGCAGTAGAATTTGTAGGTCCAGTTAATCCACCAACAAGAATATCATGGGCTAGATATATTATTAAAATGACACAATAATTAACCAGATGGGATAAGGCAACAACAATAAAGGATTTCAACACAGATAATACAACATGCTTCTTATTTGAGCAAATAGTCACAAGATTTGGGTACCCTAGAGTATTGATGAGTGATCTAGTGACTCGCGTTATCAACAGTACAATCTATGCAATGTTTGAATAATTTGAGATACATCATCAAAAGATAACTCCATATCATCCTCACGCTAATGGAACAATGGAAGCATTTAACACGATTTTGGAGAATACTTTGACAAAGATTTGCAATGTAAACAAGGATGACCGGGATATGAAGGTACCAATAGTATTATGGGCTTATAGAACTATATGCAAGAAGCTAACAAGGAAGAAACCCTTAAAGTTTTTGTATGGACAAGAAGAATTAGTTCCCTTGGATTATATGATACTATGTTTGCACATTGCAACTATTACAAAAATGAAATAAAGAGGTGCAACAAAGGAAATATTAGTTCAATTCATGGAATTAGAAGAAGAGATAATTATACTCGGTTTCCATCAGTAGGTACAGAAAGCCAAAGATAATACTTGGAATGAAATACATATCAAGAAGAAGAAATTCAAGGTGGGAGATATGGTTCTCCTTTGTGACAATAAATACTTGTAGCACTCAGGGAAGCTTAGAATGTATTGGCTAGGGACATATGATATAAAGTCTGCCAGAACTGGAGTTGTTGTGCAGTTGCAAGATTTAGCAGGAAATGAAACTCAAGGAATGGTAAATGGTATTCGAATGAAACTATATAGGGGCAATCGACCTACTAAACCTCAGTAGATGCAGTGCAACAAGTAGAGTTGTACATATTGTAAATAGTAGGATTTCAAAGAAGAAAAAGGAAGAAAAAAATAGAAAAATGAGAAAAGACAAAAATCAAGTAGGTAGATGGATCATTGGTTGATAGATAGTTGGAAGATATAGTGTGCAACAAATAGTAAAATTGTGCGAAAAAATTCATCATACCGCGCACAGGAAAAGTGAACACAACGCGGCAGGACAAAAAGTGGTTGGAAAAGAAAAAAATGGTGAATGGAAAAAAGAGGGAACGTCAAAGAATTTGTGACAAAGTCTATAAATAGGGAAAAGCATGGAAAATAAAAAACACTTGTTATTTTTTACCAAAGGAGCGATAGAGTGAACAAGCTGTGATTGGGTGCGAAGATTGTTAAGAACCTAACTGAGATTTGCAACAGATGTTTCCTAAGTTAGACCTATGGCACCGCTAAAGTTTGGAGAATCGAGTCAGTTCACGTGAATGACCAGAAGCGCTAACATACCAATGGAGGAGACAACTGGGTTCATCTATGTGGAAAATATCCCAACATTATAAAGTGAATCATTTAGTTTGACACGAGTCGAGGAACATAACCTAGAAGAAAAATCAGTAAGCCAAGGAGGGGAAGGGCTAAACCCGAGGGTAGAAACAAACCATAGTGCAAAAAACCTAGGAGTGTCACATGTGGAGGATCAACAGACTGAGGAAGACATTGAAAATACAAAATCTAATAAACTAGATCTTGGATTCGTCTTTCACTTCTTGGGCTAACCCAGGTTCATATCTCAACAGGCTTCCAACAAAACCCTCTAAAAATATCGGTCTTCCTCGTAAACTAGAAGGAAACACTACATCCAGAGTGAACAACACAAACTCACCCGAGATAATGTTTATGGGTGACTGCAATACCTAAGTTTTTGCAGTATAGGAATGAGTGGGGATCTGGGAGTGTATTCTATCTTTCTTTATGCATTAAAATTGTTATTGATTCAAGTACTTATAAGATTCATTAATCGTTATCCTTATGCATGCATGCTAATACATCTAGTTAATAATTCATTCATAATCTAATCATTGACATAAATTAAACATTAAGGAAACATCACATCGAACACAAGTTTTATTGTTGTTCACCCCCTCCTAGGGATACGTCTATAAATATTTGGCTTCTCTTCTCTTTTATTTAATCTACTGCAAAATATGGCACTACGCACATTACATATTCAATCATACAATCATGATGATCTTAAGGAACCTCTGTGAAGTGGACTACATCACACCAGGATCCTCAACCTATTACCTAACCCTCAAAATCTAGCTTATTCAACTCTTCTACAACCTCATTACAATCGACAGTCTCTCAACAATCATAATAATAATCATCAACTCACCAAAAAACTTTAACCTAGACATCCTAGGTTCTTATTTATACCATTTTACAGGATTATAGCCATTACAATCCTTATCAAAAACCCTAACCCTATCATGGTTAGGCTTTTCTGCCTACGTGCCACATTTCTTTTCCTCTTGCATGCTTCTTTTCCTTGTTTTTTTGCATGCTTCTTTTTTCCATCTATTGCATGAGCTCTAATATTAAGTCTTTCCCAAAAAAGATATTTTCTCCAAAAATAGGCATGTGCCTAGTGTTGTGTCCTTTTTGCCACTTGAATGAGAAAGAGAAGGGCACTTACAAGTCTATTTGGGCCTGCTAGACAAGACAGAGGTTAGTGTATCAATTAAACAATTCAATCACATGAAATAAACAAACAACTAAGCTAGAAACAACTAAAGAAATAACTAAAGAAACAAAAAAAAAAATGAATGAGGAAATTTGAGCCAAAATTAATCAACCAAATGACCAATAATAATGCGACCAATGGATAACTATATTAGTGGGCAAACACTATAGATAAAGGAGGACTTATGGATCCCCTATTCCTCCTTGGGAGGGCTCTTGAATCCCCTATTTGAGATCTCTTCTTATAATGATAAACTAGAAACAAAATGGTGAATAAATCCAATCCTATTCCCTCAAGAGGTGAGGTGAATAGCTTATTGAGATATTGTTAGAATGATCCAATAAGAAAAGAGTTTTCTTGAGGGAGGATAGAGGCAGCATAAAAATACAATGAGATTCTTGAATTATTAGTGCACCCATGGCCTCTTTTTATAGCATGTCTTTGAGGCAATATCTAGCTGGTATTTAGTGTGAACAAGGGGCCCTTTAGGGAACCCTTAGCTCTTTGACCAGCCCCCTATTAGGATTCAGCATGGATTTGAGAGTCAAATCAAGTTGGGAGCTGGTCCAAAAGTGGGTGAGGGACCGACAAGAACCATAAATGCTTCGTTCGTGGGAAATCCCATCTTTTCTCATACACAGTCACGCATATGGCACATATGCACACTACAGTTTTCTTTGGCCTGCGCACGTGCGGGCGCTTCCTTTAGTGTTTCAGCGCATGTCAATTTTTTGACCAGTTGTATAGTTTGTGCCTTTTGGAAATGCATTTTTGGGGTTGTAGGTGAGATAATAGGTTTTGAAAATGTTGTATTCCTATAACCATTTGCATGCGATACTACGGATGAAATTTCAATGATAACAGATGCCCCCTTATGTGTGAGGTTAGGAGCGTACATATAGACGAAATACATCAATGTTTCTTATACTAAGAGTACCATTGTAAGGAAGAGGGGTGATAGGAACTGTAAGGGTGATCCGTCAAAGGGAGAGAGGAAAATGTGGGACCTAAACCTTTCTCTAGGTAGGAAAAAATAAAATATATATACAAACGAGGCAGGCATGCCCCATGCTCGTGTCATGTAACTAAAAAATGTATGACAGTCACTGAAATTGTATGTCGATGTAGATAAATGCAGCACCATCCAGGGAGATTTGATAACAACGCATGATAATTCTAATGTTGAACATACTCTAAAAAGAGGCAAGGACATCTATAAGAAGTGTCGATGACTCATAGGAATTGATGTTCTAACAAATTCAGAGGTCTTCAGCTAGTGTAAAACAACTTCAATGGTCGCATAGTAAGAACCACCGTAACATGACGTTGTGTTGAATTCAAATGTTATGGGGGTCAACAACAACAAATATCAATGATGGTGCTATCTGTGTCATTTGAGACTCCTCATTAGAAAGGTAATGAGAGTCAATATATTTTCTCCCTTCTGGAAACTGTGTTGATGTCAACAGAAATGGAGACACGACTCCAAGAAGAAAAGGGGCTTCATGAAATCCATTGGATAAGATCAGTAATTGATAAGAAACATGGATGAAGTCAAGATGCAGTGAGACTCAAGACTTCCCTTGGCTGGGGATATATGTGAAGGATGATTGGAAACAACCGTGAAACTGGATCTAGCGTCAGGGGGACGAATAGACGTGGGTTAAATTATGCCATAGGTGTGACAAAGTGGACAAACTCAGAGAGAAGGGGTACCTAGGTTGTGGGGTACTCGGGGTTTATGGATGATGTCAACATGAGTAGAATATAATGAATGCCCCAACCAAGGATGACATGGGTTGCTTTTCCCGGAAAAGAAGGTCACCAAGGGAGACAACAAAAGGCTATGTGAATGCTGGAAACAAAGACTTTTTAAAATTACCAAATGAATAAAGAATAATTTGGGATGAGTGTACAGATATAGAAATGGGTGCCCCATTTCAAGATGGCTTGGCTTGTGAGGGCACAACTTGCATGGATAAATGGTTGAGGGTGGGGGCCCCATGGGTGGGTTTTTTTATGAGGTAAATGAATGGAGGAAAATCTATAGATGGGAAAACTTATTTTGGATGAAATGGAGGGTTAATGATACTGTAGAGGCCCATTCAAACTTGAACCATGATGAGATAACTTGGGAGTCCAGTGGGAAAGCTAGAAAAATGAGCAGGAGTATGTGGTTGATTCTCATAAATGCGTAAGACTATTAGGACTCCCATCGCTAGGGGGTGAAATAATCATGTGTGTCAAAGTACCAAGGGGGACTATGAATGGGACAACTCATGTGGGGAAGAGTGCTACTAGGTGACAATACCTAAAAGCAGCAGAGGTGATAGTACTGAAGAGCCGGATGTGAGGATCCTATAGGAAAATGTCGGAGGGTGTGACTGGGAGATGCAATTGATATTCATAGGGAATGATTACATGTTAGTGTCGATCATATACCTGAAGGGGTTGTGCTAGTTTGTGATTACCAAGTACCTACACACATTAAAAATGAATACCCGACATGAACAATATCTGAAGACAAAGAACATATAACAGCTGTTTGATAATTTTGAACATGAGTATGTGTACCTGGACGAGATGTGAGAAAAATTCTCCCCTAAGACTGAGTATGGATGGTGACCCTGGGAATGTTACTATGTAGGTGACAGGATCTTGATCATGTGGCTGAAGATGGATCAGAAAACAGAGACTCTGAGCTCCTGTAACTGAGCGTGGAAGTTTGGTAAAAGGGACTATATATGGTCGTGGGGTCCATAATGCCACCTCATTTGTACCTGCTACTATAGTGAGTTGACGAGAGGATTATAGAGGAGATTTGGAGCTTACAAGAGTTCGAGCCAACTGATCTAGGATTTGCGAGAGCCAAGTTAGTAGTCTCATTCCCTACATAGTAGATAGGATCTATTTTCTAGGCAAGTTCGTATGGATGGTCGTACCAGGGGGTTTTGGAGGGGTGGGCCCACCTATGCGCAGGAGAAGGAAGGATACCCATGCTAATATGCACAAGTATAATTCCCTTGCTTGTGCATGATGTGCGGCTGTGTTGAAGAAAACTGTGCATGGGGGCACGTGGGTGGGACAAACAGGTGCACGCCTATTCAATTTACAATTGCGCACTGTGCACAATTGTTTCTCTGACAACTACACATCAGTGTGCAGTTGTGTAGAGAACATGTGTTCATTCATGCGCACCTTTGGGTGTGATAGATACGTATTGATGAAAATTTGTTCCTTTAACAACTGTGCATTGATGCGCACCTGTTTGAATAATAGGCGCACAGATGTGCACGCCTGTGGGGGGTGACAACCATGCACTTGGGATTTTGAAAAAACTTGTGTTTTTTTGAAGATTTTTGTTAATGAATAATGATGGTTGATCAAATGTTTTTTTTGTGAATGAATTTGATCATTTCAACATGCTAGTCCAATGGAGAGAGAGGGACTGGGAATGCCTCAAAGGTGGTGAGAGATGAGTTAGGCATCCAGGGACCCTTGGAAGCCTATGGGTTGCTCAAGTTCTTCAACTCCCCACTGATACAGTCACATGAGTACCTGCTTCAGTGTCTAATTTCTATGTGGATCATTGATTTGCAGTGCTTCATTGTGCGGGGGAAACAGTTGACATTCTCAACTATGGAGGTTGTCTATTTCTTGACAGGGATCCCTTTTCGGGGAATGTCCCTACCTGTTGATTCCCCATTGCCAGGGTATGTACAGTTGGTATATTTGGCATGGAGGTATTATTCGGGGCCAAACATTATGCCAGGTTTGGCCATCCACATCGAGGCGATGGATGCACTCTTTCATCAATGCATCGCAACAATGATTGTGAGGATCTACGGATCCTTAGCGACTCAATGGATCAGTGGTGGCCAACTGAGGATTATGCAGAGAGTATTGGATGGAGATTGTTTCACCTGGGATTGATGTTGCATGCCAAGATGATGGGGAAGATTAACTTGATGTTGCATGCCAAAATGATGGGGAAGATTAACCGGTGTTGGACCATCGACTCTGGTGAGTTTGCCTTTGGATCTATCTTGGTGGCATGGTTTCTAGAGAGGGTGCCCATGTTTCACCTTAGAGTGTTGTTGTTGGTGGCTAGGACATGGGAGCCACAACTAATGCGGTGGTCATCGGTTTTGGTACATCATGGAGGGGGAGAGGGTGGCCACTATTTTACACCCACGTTGGTGCGTGTGTGGTGCCATATGATGCATATTATATTGCAGTTGCCATATGGTGGGATGGACTTTCGGCATGACTGAGATATGGTTTTTCCTCGTGGAGAGGATTGGGACTAGAGAGGTATGTTGGTGTACTTATGTGTTGTAATTTTAACATATTTCACATGTCGGGCCGCGAAGCCAAGAAGCAGAGTTGGTTGGAGAGTCGGCTTGTCAAGGGCCAATGAGACCACCAAGGGTAGAGCCGTGGGTGGGAGAGTGACATCGGATACATGATTATTGTGTGAGGCCAACAGATGAGGTGAGAGCCAACAAGAGGCATAGATTTGACGATCCAGGTGCAGGGCCCTCACATGTGCTTCAGGTAGAGGCCAGCGGGGGTTTAGAGGATTTTTTACGGTGATTGGAGGTGGTATTGTAGGGTGTTCTCGAGGGCATGTGGTCCCATATCTAGGATGAGCGAGTCCTGGAGTAGTGTGTGGGTGGTTCTACAGAGTTGCAGACCCTGATCCACGAAGAAGATGTAGCGGGGGCAGCGATGACTGGACGACTGGCCCCCAGACCTAGAGGACCCCCAGCTAGTGGGGAACATCTTGCAGGACCTGGTGGTGGTGCTATGGGGGCACCTTGAGTGCTATTTTGTCTATATTTGTATTTATATAGGCTTGCAAGCCTATTTTGTATAGGGTAGTGTGACACCCATTTTGTACCTATAGGGGTGATGAAGGCTCACTTTCCTACGGGTGATGTACATGTTGTACTATTTTGTAAACATTGATGACACATTGATCGATATATATATACATACATACATATACATACATATATATATATATATATATATATATATATACATGCTTGGGATCTTCGTGATGTTTCCATGTGATGATATTTTGTTATGTTTTTTTTTTATGATGTCTAATCTATATGTCGTGATAGACTTTTGATGACTTATGTATGTGTGATGATGTCTTGATGTGATAAATTCCAATCTAACACTATGTTAGACATGTTATATTTTGTTTGATTAAATTTTTGTGGAATATGTGTAAATGTAATGGAATCAAAGTTTTGAGATAAGAGTCTAACTTGTAGGAATTTGTGAAAGAGGCAAGGATCATGGACACAATACACATTATTGAGTTGCAGAACGAAAAGCTGGGAATCTAATAAGACGCTAAGGTGATGAATGTGGCGGTGACTGGCCTTGGAGAGGAGGCCAATGATGGTTGCATATTCTAATTGGTTGTTGGTTGTTGCACCCAAACATATGTCGCTGGAATGGATAAGTTCATGTGAGGGGGTGTAGAGGGCCCAAGTGGCTGAAGCGAAATTTTGTGTCCAGGGACTAGCTTTGTCAGCGTAACTGATGTGGTAGGCCAATGGAGGATGCATCTATCAATAACATAGATGGTAGATCAGAGATGAGGCGTGGAGGGAACAAATAAAGACTAAAAACTATACAAATGTGTATGAATAAAAATCCTAGTGTAGAATGGATATGCTCAAGCGTAAAATTTCTTTAGGTACAACCCGTTGACGGGTTCTTTGAGAGGATAGCCTTCAGGAGAGGCCAGGCTGTATGCACCTTTAGTGCGGCAGTGTTGGACAATGTAGGGTCAATGCCATAATGACTCAAATTTCTCATGACCGAGAGTATTGTGAGTGATATCGTAGGCTAGGATGAGATCTCCTTCGTTAAATGAGCAAAAGTTGACATGGAGGTCAAAGGTGGCCTTCGACCATTTCTTAACTGCCTCATTGTTCTGTAAGGAAGACCGATGATCTTCATCCAGCGACTCTAGGTTTAGCAAGTGTTGCTCCATTGGAGTAGTTTCAGGTAATAGCTCGATGGTGGTGTACAACATGAGAATTTTTCACTCGATAGGGAGGGTGACTTCAATCCCATGGAGGATATGAAACGGTGTAAAACCGGTGGCAATTTTGACTGTCGTGCGATAACCCCATAACATTGAAAACAACATATGAATCCAGTTAGTCTTATGTTTGTTGACAGTGTGTTGTAACATGGTTTTGAGGACTTTGTTAACAAAATCAACCTGTCCGTTGGACTAAGGGTAGTATGGGGAGGAAAACTTGTGGTAGAAGCCTAACCTTGAGGAGAGTTTGACACATATATCATTCTAAAAGTGTTTATCGTGATCAGAGTCTAACTGTAGTGGGACTCTGAAGCGGGTAATGACATGATTGAAGAAAAAATCATTCTTGTGTCATCAATGTTATTGATGGTAGGCATGGATTTGGCCCATTTGGTAAAGTAATATACTACCACGATGATATACTTGTGTCCATTTCTAGATGGAGGATTGCAATTCATGAAGTCTATGCCCCATTTGCAGAAGGGGCCAACAATGATGACTGGATGTAGAAGAGCAGGTGGCACTCGTGATTTGTTTGCATAAAGATGGCATTTGTGACATCGCTTGACACCGTGGATGTAATCATGAAACAACGTGGGCCAGAAGTATCTGGCTCGAATAATTTTTTAGGCGGTGGTTATACCTGAGATGTGGCCACTGCAGGCGCCGCTATGGCAATCGTTTAAGACTTGATTGGATTTGTTGATGGTTAAACATTAACGAAGTATGGTGTCGACCCCATGTCGATAAAAAATGTCACCGATAAGGAGGTATTGAGGGGCCTGATGGTGAATGAGCCAATGATCATCTTGAGAGAGATGAAACCCAAACTTATGTGTCCAAAAGTAGACGAGGAGGTTGCCATATTGGGGGTCGCCTGATGGGATGTAGAAGAGGTGTTCATCAGGAAAATACGTATTGATGGGTGAACTTGTAGTGTCTGAGGGAGACGTTGTGATGAGTTCAGTGAGAAGAAGTGCTTTATTTATTTTGGGAGTTAAAAAATCTAGGTTGTATTCCTGAAGGATGATGATCTACCAGGAAACTTTACCATTAATTTTCCATTGATTAAGAAAATGCTACATGGGGTTGGAATCTGCCATGAATTTGGTAGTGCGAAGCAAGATATAATGACACAGTTTCTGGACTACGAGGACAACTGCAAGGGTGAGTTTCTCCTCATGATTATACTTTAGGGGTGGTCCTGAAAGATTTTTAATGATATAGTAAACAACATGCTCACGACCATCATCCCCTAGTTGAATAAGAATTCCTTCTACTGAGATAGTTGAGGCCGACAAGTAGAGGATGTAATCGCGATTATAGTCGAGAGGACTAATCAAAGGGGCATTGGATAGCACCGCTTTTAAATCATCAAAATCATTTTGGGAATGCTCATCCCATCGAAATGGGATATCATAATGCAGTAAGAGAAGGAAACCATGCATGCAAGTGGCGTAATCTCGGAAAAAGTGTCATAAAAAAATGGCTTTTCCTTTTAGGCTCTATAGTTGGCACAAATTCCTAGGTGGTGTAATTTTGGTGATAGATTGGACCTTGAGGGGGTCTACTGTGATGTCATGTTGGGAGACAATGAACCGAAGGAGGCGTCCGACGATGATGAAAAATACATACTTGAGGGGATTCAAGCAGATATTGTATTGGAGACATCGTTGAAAGACAACTCATAAGTCATCTAGATGTTGAGTTCACTTCTTGGATCGAGCAGTGAGGTCGTCCAAGTAAGCGAGGATGATGTGAGATAGATCATGCAAAATATAATTCATGGGCCGTTGGAAAAATGAATGACACGATAAGAAAAAGTACCCCATGGGGTGGTAAATGCAGTTTTATATTGATCTGCTGGATGGATTTGGATTTGATTGTAGCCAGAGAAACCATCCGTGAAGGATAGAGCCTCGTGGCCTGCACAGTCATCGATAATTTGGCCAATGAAAGGTGTGGGGAAGTTATCTTTGGGACAAGCATGATTGAGATCATGAAAGTTAGTGTAGACGTGAAGAGTGCCCTATTTGTTTTTAATAGGGACAAGGTTAGATACCCACAAAGTGTATGCGATGGGGTATATGAATCCTGCAACACGTAACTTGTCAATTGCAGCTTTGATAGCCACGAATTTGGATGGGTGAAGTGGGAGTTGATTTTGACATACTGGGGCAACATCGGGCCATGTGTCGATGCGATGTTCGATGATAGAAGGATCGAGGTCGGGCATCTCTGTATAGGACCAGGAAAAAATATCGCAGTATTCATGAAAGAGGGCTTCGTAAGCTATGAGTTCCTCAGGGGAGCATGCAATTCCTATGGTGATTTATTCTATGATTCTTGGTTTGATGGAAATGTCAATTTTGACAATGGGGGAAATATTGGCCATGTTTCCTTCTTCAAAATCATCAGGAGCAGGGATATGGTTATTGAACCAATCTATGTTCCCTGGCGGAATAAAATCCTTGGTTTCAATTGCACATATGGAGCCTTGGTTAGGAGGTTCAAAGTCTTTCCGTGAGAGAAAAATTGCTTTGTGATGGAATCCATTCCATGGGAAATTGAGGGTAGTTAGTTCCTCTAGGATATCTTTGTCGCAGTGAAAAATGCGAGAATATAGGGGATCCAGTGAAGTAACATTGGTGACTATCACCGCGTGATTGTCTTCAGGTGGTGAAGACACAGAGGGGTATCACAACTATAGTGAGATGGCATGATTGACATGAACCAAATGCCCAGACACTGTGGGTTGTAAAGTGTGGTCGGGGGTAATATTTTTTGGGTGAAATGAACAAGAGAATTGGGAGGATTGAGGGAAAAATCCTCATATAGTATATCCATGAACCATGGAGGGATAGGAAGTGACTCAGGGTCAGGGGAGGTGATGTGAACCGCATATGGATAAGGAAAAGGGGGAATCACTTGCATCACAGGAAGTGAGGTGGTTGGAGGATTTTGAATAAGGTTCATTTAACGATGTCTGTATTCGATGATCGTAGGACACTGTTATGTTAAATGATCAAGTGATTCACAAAGAGAGCAAGGGAACCTCATCTGTTCATTGACTGTCATCGAGACATAATGGATGTCGGTGATGTGGATACCTGATGATGTGGGTGGAGAGGGGTCTTGCTGAAAGCTTTGGCGTACTGTCATTAGTGTCCATCAAAACTGAGGTTAGCGCAGGGAAATGATGGGTGTAGTGGCCATACTCTGAAAAAATGGCACAAAAGAATTTGGTTCACAGCTCTTTACTGCATGTAGTAGGGGACACGGTGGTAGTACTAGGTGTGCTTGGTGAACAAATGAGAAATGTGTTTGCTCGAGGGAGTTGGATCAGAATGCATAACTTGGGAAGAGAGGGACATCGATTAGTGGGGTGTCCCTCTCTCTTGTAGAGTTCACAAGGAGGTTGAACTCAGGGAGGAAGTTGAGCGGTGGGCTCTTTCTTCTTAGGCCTGCCCCTAGCCATAACAGTGGTGTTGGTGATTGGGGGTCAGGGTGGTGTGGCAGGAATTAGTACGGGAATCTACATTAGGATTCCCTCTGATTGGGGAGGGAGGGATGGTTGAGGAACCATCGTGGGTGAGTGTAGATACCATACTGGAATGGATATCACTATGTTAGGAATGGTAATTGTTGTAGCTACCTAAAAATCTTGTACTTTTGGTGGGGGATAGAAGAATGGAATCTGAGTGATGTCTTGGGGGATTGTCTCCCAAACCAAGATTTTCCCTTGGGTAAGGGTGAAATCAGGGATAAGTGGTGTCGTAGGGTTCTCAAGTAATTCTTGAGGTAGAGTTTCTTCAACTGGTGGGATGTCGAGGGCTGAAGAAGCCTCGGTGGGAGGAATGGTATCTCCGGTTTCAGTTCCATCGGAAGATATGACACACACTTGTGCTGAAGGATGTATGAGTGGTGGTGCTCCATGGTATTCCCCCAGCAAGGATGGGTCTTTCAAAATTATGGGGCCCATCTCCATGAGTGGGTATGCGTAGGAACTAGTGTGGAACTAGGAGCTAGGATTCTATTGATGTTGGAGGAGGGGTTAGGATCGTAATGTGAAACTTGGTCGATGTTGATGATTTTCCCATCGTGGGGGAACATCATCATTCAAAACACAGAAGAGGCCACTTCCTTCATAATGTACATGTAGCTACATCGAAATAAGATGTTGTACTCGAGCGGGGCGTCGATAACCTCAATGTCAATAAGGATGGTTTTTCCCCCGAGTTCAATGGGGACATTTTGAAAGATCCCTTCAGGAGAGGATATCCATCCATCATAAACTCTCAAAGTGATGGCGGATGGTATTATCTCAAGGGAGACAAGTTTCTGCCATATATTTTTGGGCATGATGCATGCGGATGCACCTTCATTCAAAAGCTACCAAAGAAGGGAGATGAGGTTCCCCACAATCTATGTTATATTCTTGTAACCACTGTGCATGCCAATCTTTGAATATCCAATCAAATTATTCCTTGGTGAGACAATATTTCATTTCTAGCCACGCCTTCTTTGGATCCCTTGGGGCTTGGATCCACATGTGGTTCCTAGATGCCTTGAAACTGGCTATCCCTTCTTTCTCTTGGATTACCTCCAAAGGTATGCGCCACACATTAGTTGTGCAATTTTTTTTATCTCTTCTAGCAGCATTGCAAAAATTGTGTTGTTTGCTTGTTGAGTTTTGTTATCCTTGGCCTTCAAGAGGGAGTCATATATGACCGCATAAAATTTCCCCTTCATATCTAGGAAATCTGAGAACTTTGGCTTCTTCCATTCTACCAAAGTTATTAGAATTTTCATCCAGGAGTAATGGAACTCGGTTCCATTATCCTGAATTTATGAAATGCATATACTATGGCTAGGCCTTCTCTTTCCGTGGTGTTGTAGTTCTGCTCTAATTCTAACAACTTTCTACCTACAAAGGCTATAGGATGGTCTAAGTCTCCTTCTCCTAGCTGCGCCAAAATTTCTCCAAGTGTTATGGATGACGAATCTACATGCACATGAAATGTATTTTCCCAATCTGGAAATACTAGTATAGGTGCTATTACCATCTTTTGTTTTAAAGTGTCCAATCCTTACTAATAGTCCTCATTCCACTAAAATTTGGTGTCCTTCTTTAATTTTTTTTCCATTGGTGGAGTAATCTATGCATACCCCTTTATAAACGTGTTGTAATAGCATGTATGTCCCATTTTTACTCTTAACTTACACAATGACTTTGGTGGTGGTAAATTTAAAATGGCGACAATCTTAGAAGGGTTCACTAGTAAACCTTGTTTACACACTATATGTCCCAACAATATTCCAAAAGGTGTACCAAAAATGAATTTCTTTATGTTTAATGATATATGACATTGCCTGCATCTTTCCAACATTAATCTTAACACTTCTACATGGTCCTTTAACAAACTATATACATTCCATTCATCCAAATATACTTCTAGAAACTGATGTATGAATTCCTTAAAAGAATCTATGACTACTCTTGAAAATATGGTTGTTGTATTCTTCAACCCAAATGTAATGATTGTATATTGGTAGGATCCCCATTCTATAGAAAAAGTAGTATTATACCTATCTTCTCGATATATTTGAATCTGATGGTAACCTAAGAATCCATCTGTGAATGCATGTGCTTCCTTACTTCCCACATTTTCTAAAACCTCATCTGTGAAATGGGTAGTGAAGGGGTCATGTAAGAAAGCATCATTAAGTTTACTTAGATCTACACAAATCCTTATCCCCCCTTGTTTCTTTTCTTGGACTACCATAGGATTTATCCATTCAAATTCCTCTACTAGTTCTATGATACTAGCTTCCAACATTCTGCCAATTTCTTCTTTTACTTTCTACTTATATACTGGATTCAGTCTTAGGGTTTCTTCATGAGAGTTATAGCTTTAGGTTTGAGGGATATCGTCATCTCACGTAGATCCCCTTATATGCCTTTAATATCTGTAAAGGTTGTTGGAAATAGGTCACTCTATTCGTGCAATAACTCTATTATTATTTCGACTATTTGCTCATCCCAATAGTTTCCAATACTTACCATTTTAGGGTTTTCATTAGTCCCAATGTTGAATTTATTAAATTTGATTGCTGAGAAAAATACTTCTAATTCCAGATATGGACCTTCCACCTCTCTTTCTCCTTCAATATGTGTAATCTGAATTTTGTGTGGATCATCTTCATCCGGTGCTTCCTCTTCCACACGATAGCATGAGAGTAACTCTTTGAGTGTTTGTTTATTCTATTGTTGATATTTTGTCATGATTTCAAATTATGGTTCATTAATTAATATCATTCTCTGTATCATCTTCAATGTTGAATCAATGTTGGGGTTATCATGTTCAAATGAGAAGGTTACTACAAAATTCTGTTGTAAGCCTATCCATTCTGTAGTGCCTTTGCACATCTCTTGGTCTATATACTAGTTCCTTGGGATTCTTTCCAATGTATGGATAAAGTGATGAGACCATTCCTCTAGTGGTGTCATCCTCAATTGTGTTTTGCACTTCGCTAAGTGTTAAACTGGTGTTCCCTATCCATTATACCCATGCATTTTATTTCTCCCCTTCTCTGTGCCAAATGTAATGCATAGTAGTCATTTACACTGATATCAGTCCTGCATTGTTTCTTTATGTGCACCCCACCATCTTGCAGGTGTTTCCTTCAGTGCAATATATAAGGCTAAGATACTCTTATTTTCTAATACTTCCTCTCCATATTTTTTCAAGAATCCCTCTAATTCATTTAGCCCATGAAAATTGGGAGGTTCTCTTATCTCTGTACCAATCCATCTTACTGGACAGTCTATTCTTACACACCTCCTTGTGGAAACTTAATGTAATCATTGTTGTCGATTCTCGAAAGCCGTGTCTAAGTCAGAAGAACATGATGTAATTCTTCTCCAGCTGAGTACCCCATCTACAGTTGGGTTAACATAATCCTATTCTTGCGTAGTGGTTATGTACAACTGGTTTATTTCCTCTAGATCCAAACAAGTGGGATCTACAAACCTTTCTCCTTCTGAAGGATCCAATGGTGCAATCTATATTATCCTAATTGAAAATTCATTTTTCTTATCTTCAGGTTGATTATAGATTAGTTATCAAATTCTCAATCCAATACAAGAATTGTTGGGTAAGATGTTGTGCGATATACTATCTCTATTACTTAAAAATCTACCATAGTTCGCACTCCATCCAAATCTATTGGCACACCTTTAAGCCTTCCAATTGGTAACACTCTGTGTTGATTTGCTAATTTCAACTGGAAAATTAAATAGCCTAGTGTGGATTCTCCCATACACTACCATGTCTTCTTAGGTAATACATTTACTTCATAGCATGAGTCCAGTATAATATATCCCATACTAAAATCTCCAATATTAACATTTATTCTGAATTCTCTACTTGTCCTTCTTCTTGTATGGAGATGATAAACTGTTTTTTTCTCTCATTTTCCTTCTACCTCTGTTTTACATATTTCTAGCATATTTTGTAAGATCTTAACAAGTCATGGATCCTTCAATAACTTATCATATGATTGCATAATTTTTTTACGGTACTTACTTTCTCTAAAGTTTGTCCTTTACAGGTATGGTCCATTGAGGAGGGCATCTCATACATTGGTGATTTATGATTTTGCTGCACAACTGATGTAGACACCAAATTTTTCTTGTGAAACTCTTGTTTGGACTCCATAAATGTTTCCTTTTCTTTTTGTGCATAAAACTGCTTCTGTGGTTCAATATTCTTCTTAACCCATTGGTGTTGTGCTAGATATTGTTTTGTTACATCATTCCCTATCTTGGATCCTCCTCGGGTTACTATATTTATGTTTCTCCCATCATCCCTAGCTTCTGTAGAGATCCACTGGACATTCTGGTTGTTCTGGTTCCTTTTTTATTGGATCTTTCCCAAGAGTGTTGGACAATATTATGTGTCATGGTCTGTTGCGCAAGAATACATACATGTTGTTGGTGGAAGTGGAAAATGCCTTGAATAATGTCCTCGTTGTTGGAATTTGTGGCACACAACTGGTCCTTTGCCTTATCTAAATCCTCCTCTACCTCTTCCTCCACCTCAATCTCCTCGCAGTGCATTTTATTGAGGTACCGAGTTATACTGCGCGGGATGATATTTTGGTTTTGCATTATTATATTGCATTTGCACATTGTTGTATTGTTGTTGTGCATTATTTTATGGTGGTGGTACCTGGTTGAATTGACGTGCAACTTATGATGACATCATTTCTTATTGAACTCTATAAGTATATGGAGTTCTTTCTCTCATCAAATCCATCGTCCTACAATCCTTATCATCATGACCCATTGACTTGAAAAAATTGCAATATGAACTTTTGGGTATTATCTTATAGTTCTGCATCATTGGACAATGATATGGATCATTCCCATGCATTTTACAAATCTTGCACCATGGTCCTCCTGTTGGCAAAGGGTTTTGTACTCTTGTTTCCATATGTTGTGGGAGAGTTGGACATTCGTTCTTATGGTGTATTTCTGTCATACATAGGGTACACCAAACAACTTCACTATTCTTTCTTCCCTTATTCTGGTTAAGTTGGAATGTTGGGTTCTTCACATCCTCCTTCAACTCCTCGATTGCTAGATTTGTCTTTTGATACTGGTTTTATTCTAGTTGTAATGCTTCATGTATAGCGTCTTCCTGAGTTTGGAACTTCTGTTGTCTTAATGGGTATTTCAAGTGTGGTAACAATGAGTTCAAAAATAAGTTCCTATGTTTCATGTCATTAATTGCGTACTTCAAGTTACCTTTCAAAATTTTAAACCTCTGATCAATATCCCAAACAGACTCCACTGGTTTTTTCTTGATTTCAATCATTTCATTCATATACCGGTCCTTTGAGTTGGGCTTCTGAAATTCATTTATCAATATTTTTTTTACATCTGCAATAGTCATTGTTACTCTTGGTGGATTGTTTACATGTAGGCTCATGTACCAATCCAGTGTTCGATCTCTTAGTGTAATAGCTAACTGCGCGAGTTTTGTATCCTCATCTATGATCTCCTTTTCTTCCCATATCTTCTCATAGATGAATAAGTGATTTTTTGGGTCCTCAGATGCCTATCCCTGAAATTATGGTAATATGATCATGGGATCATGTCCTACCATTTTGAACTGTGTTGAACTACTACCTCCATGTGGTGTAGATAATTGAATGTTGCTACCTAAAATGGGTCCCCCAGTTGATGCTCCTTGATTGGATGTGTGTCTTGTTGTTTTTCATCCACCAATATTTGGTTGTGTAAACGTTGGTGTTATTTCTGGTCTATTAGTCACACATGGGGTTGTAGGTTCCACACTGACGATGATCTAGTTTGGAGTTCTGAATTCTATCCCTGACCCTAGACCTGTTGTTTTCCTTTCATACGTTTCACATAGTATTTCCTCAATATGATCAACAACCCGAAGATCCTCTACCTCTTCTTCATCTCTTGCCAAGCCCTCTCTATCAGCTATGGTTCTTTTCTTGTTATTAATTTTATATTGGTAGGGTACTCCATTGTGTGTCTTTCCAGCTTCAACCATTATCTTCTTTATCTAGTCTTCTTCCATCATGATTGGGTTCATGGCATCCTTCTTATTTCCGTTATCCATCTCTTCCTCCATTTATCAACCTCCTTTCAATGCTTCCTCCCTTCCCCCATGCACGTAGGGAAGTCTAGTTGTTTTATTCCATGGTAATCACACCATTGTCATACAATAAAATATTGATTGAAGTATATTGTGATCTAATGTACCTACCTCTGTGTCCTTTTACAAAATCCTGCTCTGCTCCTGTGTAAGAATTCACAATATCTACTGGAAATTCGATGATAAATCCCGTGACACTACTATCTAACCATAAATCTACCACACACATAAATTTGTTATTAACTTGTTGTAACTGCGCGATCTCCATAGGATTCCACTCCAGTTTTCTTATTCGATTTGTAGGGTGGTTGTATTTTAATCTCTATAACCACTCCTGCAACAAATGCGGGAACTCACAGAAAAATACTTCATGCAAGTCACTAAACATGTATTTGTTGATATATTTGCATGGTGTTAACTTGGGGTTGTTGTTATCCTTCTGCAAAAACTCAAGTTCTTTCTTTTAAACCATATTTCGATCTCCTTCTTTATTGGATTCCATGGCCTGAGCATTCCCTTCTATATCTTCATTCTCTGTACATTTCTTCGACGGATCTCATCCACTCAATCATATGCAGCTCCAACCGACAACATATCCATTTTTTGGATTAGTATTTCACTTCTTGGGCTAACCTAGTTTTGGATATCAACAAGTTTCCAACAAAACCCTATAAAACTATCGACCCTCCTAGTAAACTAGAAGGAAATGCTATGTGCAGAGTACACAATGCATTCTCACCTAAGATAACTTTTATGGGTGAGTGAAATACCTATGTGTTTGCAGTCTAGGAATGAGTGGAGATCTGAAAGTGTATTCTATCTTTCTTTATGCATTAAACTTGTTATTGATTCAAGTATTTCTAATATTCATTTATCTTTAGCCTTATGCATGAATGCTAATAAATCTAGTTAATCATTCCTTCATAAGATAATCATTGACAGTATGTAAACATTCAAGAAACATCACTTCGAACACAATTTTTACCGTGGTTCACCCCCTCTTGGGGATACGTCCACAAAGATTTCGCGTCTGTACTATTTTATTTAATCTTCTAAAAAATATGGTGTTGTGTGCATTACATATTCAATCATACAATCATGATGAGGTTAAGGAACCTCTGTGAGGTAGACTAGATCACACCAAGATCCTCAACCTGTGACCTAACCCTCAAAATCTAGCTTATTTGGCTCTTCTACAACCTTATTACCATCAACATTCTCTAAAAAATCATAATAATCATCATCAAATCACCAAAAACATTTAAGACATACCTCATAGGTTATTATTTATATAATTTTATAGGCTTATAGCCATTACAATCCTTATCAAAAACCCTAACCCTATCATGGTTAGGCTTTCCTTCCTACGTGCCACATTTATTTTCCTCTTGCATGCTACTTTTCCTTCATTTTCTACTTGTTTCTTTCTTTCTATCTGTTTCACATGCTCGAAAATTAGGTCTTCCTTTCCAAAATTATGTCTTTCCCAAAATATATCTTTTCTCCAAAAATAGGCATGTGCCCCAAATATCCTTCCCTCTCAAAATAGGCCTGTTCCCAACACCAGATGTAGAAGAAGACCCTAGGGTAGAAGAACTGTCGAAGGATAAGGATGAAAGCGAGAAAGATTAGGATGTAGAAAAATAAATAGATACATGAGGTCCATCAAAAAGGAAAATAAGGGCAACAATGATGACAATGCACACACAACAACAGATTGAGTTGTGAGTACCCCACATTCTAGATTCAGTCATATTTGTAGAAGACATGATGGGGTTTGTCCCCAAGATGAGATGTAGATCATGATGTGATAGAGGTAACCAAGTTTCCAGATCTTACGAAAGAGGTTTACATGGAGAACAGAGGGTCAACATCTAAATGTATCCCGATAAGGGAACCCAAACAATGGATATCTAGAATTTATAACTCTGGCATTATGAATTTATTGGAAATCCCTCACTTCGACAGGGGGAAGTGTCAATGTTTCATAGAAACCTGCATAAGAGATCTAGCTAAAGGAAGTACAAATAAATCTTATCAAGAAAGGATGAGATATTCAATATGAAAGATTCAGAAAATATATTCACAGTGCTCCAATGAGGTGATCAATGAATGAATGATTCATACAATGAATGATCAATATTATACAATGAATGAGTGGAATACACTCATATATAGGGCATAAAATTCCATAATTAAGAAAATCAATCAAGCAATTATATTTCCTTAGGAATGCAATCATGCATAATCGTAATGATCTAAATAGAAAGTCTAAAATAGAACTAGTCAATTGACTCCCACTAAACAAGTGCATCAAAAACAAATATTTCTCCAACATGAAGGAAATTAATGCATGTGTAAAACAACTTTTAGTGCACATACATGGAGGGTTTTTATGGATGGAAAAACATATCCTGATCGATGTCAACCTAATTTCTAAGATTAGAGAACTGGCGATAGATGGGGTAAAGTCATAGCAGTATCTTGATGACAAAAAAAAGGAAAAATATATTGCAGAAGAAGTGAAGACTCAATTTGGCACTGATAGGGGAAACAGAGGTATGATCATTAATAACATCAATGAACCAACTACCATATTTTTGACAAATTTGATGGCCTGCAAGCTACTTAGACAATGCCGCAAAGAAGAAGCACCTGCAGGGGTAGTCGCAATAGTTGTGCAATGTGAAAAGGGTACAATTCTTAAGTGGGCGTTGTATTTTCTCAACCTATTCTTAAGATTGCAAGGATGATGGAACGAAGTTCCACTATTCCTGATTGTTAATATTGATAAATTTAGACACATGGAAAAAACCAAAGTATTTAGGTTTTTGTGAAAGAAGGAAGGCGTGGCGCAACAAGATATGAAACCTTGCGACACAACATAGACCCAAAGAATAGTAAATCCAAATCAAGCATTTTTTTCATGTACACTTAGGAGATGCAAGAGAAAATGGAATATACATGGATAATTTCACCTAAAGTGGTGAAGGAGCATGAGGGGATACCCAATTTTAAGGAATCTAGGCATAATACATGGATACAAGCTAGACGATACCCTAATAAGACATGTCCAAGAGACCCTAAGAAGACATGGATAAATATTAAGTATTTCCTAACAGCTAAAGAAGTCTAATGGGTACTATCAAAATGGTCAGATCAATGGAAGGTGCCAACAACAGTAAATAAATGAGAAAAGGGAAAAGAACATGCAAAAGTTGGCACATCAATAAAGTCTAGTATCCCAACAACAAATACTAGGAAAGCAACAAAGCACACCAAATCAACATTCATTGGTACAACAATGAAGAAACCAAGAAAGAAGGAAATTATACCAAGGGCCTCAATGTTAGGAACTGAGGGCGCAGAGGAGACAAATGAAGAAAAGCAACACAATGGTAAGGACACCCAAGAAATAAATATTCCAGCGCAGAAAAACACACCTCCAAAGAGGAAATCAACCACGCAGAGAAGAGAACAAAGAAATAAGATGAAGGAACAAAAGAAGGGCATTGAGCTCAAAATTATTGAAGACGATGCAGAGTTAGTAGAAAAAAAGGTGCAATACCTAGGGGAGGAAGCCTTATATGTCGCATAATCCCAAAGAGAAGAATTGATGAAGAAGACGATGGAAGTGAAAAGAAGTTTTGGAGAGCTTACAACTCAATGTCACACATCGGAGAAGTACAACGCAGTAGAAGCCATTATATGAAGAGAAGGAAATAGTGAAAACAACAATAGCGGGAAGCATGGTGTTCGAGATAGACCAAAGCATGCTACAAGTATATGAGGACATCGCAAAAAAAATTGAAGGATGTAGAACAGAGGGACCTGGCCCTATCCAAGATACCAACCAAAGCATTGTATAAGCTGCAAGTGAGTGTCGCACAAGAAATTCAATCCATAGCCATGATGGATGCAAAAAACTTGGAGACAACCAAGGAAGAGAAAGATATATTAGAAATAACTCTCTAAGAAGTGCATATCAAACGTGAGTAGGAAAAACAACGCGCACACAAATTGGAGAAAAGACTTGAGGAAGTCTTCCAAACAATTCCACTAGCAAGAGAGATCAATGCAGAAGAAAAGATAAAAATAATAGTGTAGATGATAGATAGCTATAAGAAGGGGATAATAGAATTGTATGGAATTGTGACACCAACCAACCCTCCAGAAGTCAGATCAGAGAGGGAGAAACAAGAAATAGAATACATATATATTATCATGGTGGAAGTTAAAGAAGTAGCAGAGATGTACGAAAGGACTGCACAGATATGGACGAGCCTAGAAGAACATGAAGGGATCCAACAGTTGGATCAGAGGCAAGAAAAGATTAATTCCAGAGTTCAAGATTTAAATTAAAGACAAAATTCAATGCCTATATTGGAGAGAATGTAATCCATGCAGGAAATGAAAAATACACAAGTAGAATTGAAGACAATCTAATAAGAAAGACATACAAGATAGGCTCAATTGGAGCCACTTTAGGAGAAAGAAGAGAAGATTATAGAAGAGCTGGAAATAGAGAAAGGAATATTAGAAATGGAACACTCGAAAAGTAAGTAAGTGTTGAAGGAGAACATAACATTGCAAGTGGTAGAGACCTTGAGAGAAAAGAGTGTGCAGGCGACGACTCGAGTAGATGAGCTAACAAAGAAGTTCCAGGTGTTGGAGAAATCGATGTCGGAGGCACACACTGCCTGAGTGGCTCAAAACGAGCCAGAGGTTTGTGTTGCGGGCTCATTGGAGTAGACAATTTTGGGGTAAGGTTCGAGATACAATGCAACAAACGAGGCAGAATGGACGAAGGAAGCAACACATGGTGAAAACAATAGAAAATAAGCCCGACAAAATTATGGATTAGTATGCAAAGGAAGTTAGAATGTGGACAAGTTGAGTCCATTGAGAATTAGGGTTTTGGAGTATGATGTAAGGGTTTTTACCCATTTTTGTAATATAAATAGATGATGTATGAGGCACACAGATAGAGAGATTTTTGTGTGCGAGAATCCTATCTTTGACAACCATTTTTTAGTTTGAGTCGCAATAATAGTTTTTTGTTGGAGTTGTAGAGATCGAAGGATGTTAGTTTTGGAGATTTATGGAGTGTAACTGAGGGTTAGGTCGCAAGTTGTGGAGCTTGGTGTGATGTTGGTCAACCTCACCATTATTAAACCTATGATGTAGTGCATGCAAGCCCATATTTTGATGAAGAATAATAAGAAGCATAAGATCTGTGTGGATGCAGCTCAGGGAGGGATAACCATGGTAAAACATGTGTTGATGTGTGGAATGTTATCTCTTATTCTTTAATTTTCTTATTATTTTGAATGAATGAATAGATAAATGAATGCATATGTTAGAGCTTGTTTACAATGTGCACTAGAACAATTATGCAGAATGGAAGGTTAAAGTTAAATGGATTGTATATCTGAACAATGGTATGGTAAATATGATAAATAATGAATTAGAAAAGTAAATCGAAATAACATTCCCACGCGTTACATCCCTTCCATGATTGTAGACACTTCGGTCATGAAATCACCAATAAGGCATCTCGGGTGAGACTGTGTTATGCACTATGTGCGCAGTGTTTCCTTCTGGTTTACCAGAGGGGCTGATGGTTTCTAGGGTTTTGTTGAAGAACTTAGGTAGAACCCGGGTGATTCCATACATCCAACAACAATTCAAGAATAGAATAAAAATAAGTGGTCATAATTATATAAATAATTTACATGTACTAATGGATGTCCTAGGGATGTATTTATACATCTCCACAATTATTCATTCAAGAACAAGCTACACATGGTAGATATTGAAATACCACAATTGAGAAGTGATCCAACTTGGTAATTTTGATTTGTCTCCAAATCCTTTTTTTATCAGTGACCAATATGAGACTTCCATATGTTACCATAAGAATATTGAATGTTGATCCTACTTAGCTGCTACCTTTCAAGGTTAGTTTTCTTTTCTATGTTTATAGTGAAACAATATTTAATGGGATTGTATGCCATAGATATTACATGGCATTTTTTTGGGATAAATACTTGTGGTTATAATATCTCTTCTCTCTTGGGAGAGAGATTAATGTGCATTTCATCAAATTTGATTGTCTAGCTAACCACTTCCATAAAGTAAGTCTACATGTAATTCCATTTTAACCTTGAATCTATTAAGCATGGATAAATAATAAACTAAGGCTCAAACCTCTTAGTGATTAAATATTTAAGGATATTTTATTTTATTATTCTATGTACACACACATTACGATTATTAAAGATCAACTGATTTATTTTTATTTTCTTTTTTACATCACTAACCTCATGTTTTTCCATTTAGTTTATAATGTTTACAAACATATGTTTACAAACATATAATGAAAGTGATACATCTCATCCATATTGGGTTGTAGAGTGCACCTAGCTTTTCTGAGCGATATAATTCTATTGTCCCTTATGTGTGGTTTTCCACATATAAGAATGAGAAGCATATTTTTTTTACTTGTACAATAGTCATGGGCTTGTATTACTGGATTATGACAAAAGTTTAATTTGTTTTTGTGGCTCTATTGAGGTGGAGAGGTGTCATTCTTGGAATAATTGGATAGTGATATAGTATGGTAGAGAAAAATGTGTAATACGAGACAACTTATACGTCTTCCTTTCTTATGGAAAAGGAGACATAGAGCTACCTTTAGTGGTGACTTGACTAAGCTTAATGAAGTGGAAATGCTAGATTCTCAAGATGGCCTAGATGATTAGGAAACAATTGGGTTATATTTTCTCGGATGAGATATTGACACATGGAATTTTGGTGCAAGATTGTCAAAAGTAGGTTGAGGGATTTAATGTAAAAAATATATGTCATTTTCCCATTTCCTAAGATTTTGACAATAGCTTTTGTAAGATCAATACCAAGTAGTTTTGGAACCATAATCCATTTTGATTTCAGCATTTTAGGTGGACCTACAATCCTAAGACTATAAGTTACATCAACGAAGGTATGATTACTTCATTACATTCTATATGGAAATATAAAACCTCAAGTAGTTTTCATCGTTGAACATGTTAGTTGTATTATACTTTGCAAACATTATATGTATTAGGATAAGGGATTTCATTAATTGTGTTTTGTTGTTTCTAAATTAGGTATTCTTCTTACACTTACATGATGTCATAGACTATGAACCTAAGAATTCATTAAATCTTGGTGATGTAGTTCAATGTAGAAAATGTGGTTATCACATCTTGTACAAGAAACACACTAGAAGTAGTAAAATTTCTAATTGATGAATTAAATTGTATTCATAGGATTGCATGATGCACTTGTTGTCACTTTGTCTTCTACTCTTTTTTCATTGTGTCATTACATGGATACTTCATAATTTGTATTTTAATGTAAGCATTTAAATGAAATCAATTTAAGGTGAATGGGGTTCTTTTACTTTAAAGAAGGTTGGAAAAAATGATGATTGAAAGAACAACATTTCTTTTGCATAAGAAAGGCTTATGACTTATCAATGCCTTTAGAATTGTATTAGAGTATTGTTTCTCTAATATTCATCCTTGTCAGAATTGGTCTTTACATAGTATATGAGTATTCTTCTTTCTATTAATGCGTGTGTCACTGCAATACAATCTTTTTAGAAAGTTTACTATCCTATCCTATCTCAGTTGTGTATTTGTGCAATTTTTCAATATGAATCTTCCTGAGATCGTCTTGTTTATATCACAATGATTATCAGGGACATTTTTGGAACATTTCTATATTTAGAGATGGCTGAGAATGTAAACTTTTGACCTTACAATACAAAATCTTGTAAAAAGACTTTTAATTGATAGTCATGTCTTTGTCGCTACTTCACACAAAGCTTAAGCGGGTTTGAAAAACATTATAATATTATCTAAAATAGATCGCTTCTTAAATGTATTTATGTAGTTCGGTTTGTGATTTATTTGTTAAGAAATACCACTTCATATGGATAAGAGAATTGTTTTGCAACACTATAATAAGAGAATTTGCACAAAGAATTTCAATTAATCCTCTTTGTTAGCATTTTGCAACGGCTTGATTTATTTCTAAGAATTATTACCCTATCATTCGAAGGTAAATATCCTCATGTCAGATATAGGTAAATATCCTCATGTCAGAAATAACATTTGTTTATGGTGAGGAATTCATAAACGAAAGTGCATGTGCATTAAAGAAATCGGTATGATGTGTAATAGGTTTTATTATTTAAGAACTATTTTTATTTTTTTTATCTATGTTTCATTATGAGATGAATACGAAATTGAATTCCATCATCCTAATATAGTATAATGTTTAGAAATTTGCGTTAGAATTTATATGTTTTTTACTAATTTATAATGCCCTCATGTAGAGATGAGCATATTTTGTTAATTTCCTTAAGGATAAATTGAGTAACTCTTACGCGTCCTTATAGTAGAGTGTTTTAGCAATTGAAGTTGAGCATATTTTGTTAACTCCTTTAAGGATAAATTGAGTAACTCTTACAAGTCCTTATAGGAGAGTGTTTTACCAGTTGAAGTTGTTTCTATGTTCCTTTCATGCTAACTAGATCATACCTTTCATGTTAACTAGATCATAGTACTTATAAATATTGGTGGTTCACATAACTTCATAGATTTAAGAATTTAAAATAATTTAAATATGTTTATCTACTTTACTTCTAATTTTGAAGTTGCAATGTTAAGGAATAAAACTACTTTATGCAATGAAAAATTCCATAAAGTAGAATTAAGATTAATGATTACAAATTAAGGTCGTCAATGTCTTACATGTAATTGGGGAAGTAGATGTTTTCATAGGAACCCAATGATTATGCACTATTGGTATGGCGTGCCTAAACTTATAAGAAGAATCCCTGAGATTTTATGATAGTGGAAAAAATAAAAATTTCATAGAATCAAGAGCCATTTCTTGAAAATAATCTCATCCAACAAAATGATTAAGAAAGAAGCCCAAACCTATGTTTTACATTGTTATTCAATGGAATGGGAATCAATCCAATTCAAGAGATAAGTTCATTTGAAGAGAATTGGTCATGAATTCAATGTAGGATATTGAGTGTTCATCTAATGATTTGGATTTATGAGTGGAATGAAAGGAATCCAGGGATTTATAATATTAACACATAGACATAGTGAACAATAAAAAAGAGACAATAAAACTTGAATTCTATTAAATAAGAAATATGCTTAAAAACTGTAAAATGAAGACTGAAAACAAGCTTTTTAGAATGGTGGCATCTTATCTCTAAGAAGAGATGTGATGGCTACACTCATTCATAACAAGATTAGTACAATAAGGCTTTGAAAGCCTCTTTACAATAAACATGAATTCCATGATAACCATGTACTTCCAAAAACCTAACCCTAGGATATGAAGTGCCAAAAGTCATGTGGGCCTCATTGGGGTAAGTTAGTACATCAACTTCTCGGGGTCATAACCTTTTCATATGATCTCC
>ML795651.1:196319-210516 GCA_009831015.1 Picea engelmannii
TCTTGTACTTGAACATTTAAGTGGGGTAAAAGGAGGTTGCCCCCTCGAAGAGGCTTATTATCTGAAATTATCTCTTTTTCAAGGCGTTGAGTACTTTTTATGAGGTTTTTCTATGCTATATTGATATTTGGTTCCTAACATGCACCACCATAGGGCTAGTCCATTCTGATTCTTCCACAGGTTCTATGACACCAACCTCTAACATATTGTAAATTTCTACCTTCACTTTTTGTGTGTACACTAGATTTAACCTATAAGGTATTTGTCTTATAGGTATAGCATCTAGTTTCAAAAGGATCTTCATATATCCATTTTTTTATGCTAATCCCTTAATCTATGAAAACATCGCTGGAAACAAATCATTGTATTTGCGTAGTAACTCTACGATTCTCTCTACTATCTGATTATCCCAATAATATCCAATACTTTCCATTTTTTGGTTTTTTCGGATTTCCCAATGTTTAACTTATTGATATTCAATGGTGTAGCATAATCTTCTGAATCTAGATTTGTACCTTCTACTTCCCTCTCACCTTCAACTTTTGGGATCTGGATACTGCACAATTTTTATTCTACTAGATATTCTTCTTATGTGACATGATAATAGTGTAGAAACTCTCGAACTATATGTTTCTTCTCATATTATATCACAACCTCCACTTCAAGTCCTTCAAAAATCTTGTTTCTTACCACCTTTAGTTTTGTATCTATCTCTTAGCTCTCATGCTCAAAGGAAAATGTTTCTTCCCAATTTGCAGTTTTCCTGCACTATTCCTTTTCTATGTACTAGTTCCTTGGAATTCCTTCTAATTTTTGAATGAAATGGTGTGTCCATTCTTCTGGTGGTACTAATATCCATTGAACCATGCACTTATCTACATGTTTTCTGGGTTTTCCAAATCCATCATATTTTTCCAAAACTTTGTTCTCCTACTCTGTGCCAAATCTAATCATCTTGCACATCATTCTAGCACATATTTGGGTAGATAATTCATGAAATTGTTGTTTCAAGTTCTCCAGTATTATGTCATAGTCTGAATCACAAGAACTAATAGTCCTCCAACTCATCATTCCATTTGCAGTTGGGTTGATGTAATCCTCTTCGCACACTATAGTTCTGTATAGCTGGTTTATATCTTCTGTAAGGATATTTTCTATCACAGGTTCCACATACCTTCTTCTAAGGGATCCAAGTGAATAATAAATTTGTATTATCTAGATTCAAATATCATCTTCCTTGTCTTTAAATTAATAATAGTCTGGTTATCAAAATCCCTCTTCAGAGCCAACAATGTTGGATATGGTGAAGTATTATCTACTATGTCAATAAATTCAAAGTGTTCCATGGTGTGAACACCATCTAAGTATACTAGTATCCCTTTCATTCTTCCAATTGGCACCACTCTGCTAATTTTCTAGCTTCAACTGAATAGGTGAATACCCCAATGTAGGATACCCCATAGTTTTCCATGTCTTTTTTGGAAGAACATTGACTTCAGACCCTATGTATAATATAATATCCCCCATATTTAAATCTCCAATTTTTTCATTCAACCTAAATTCCATACTTGTTCTCCTCTTCTTTTGGACCTCATTGACTATCTTTACACCTTCTTCCCTAGAATTACACTTTTCTAAGAAAATCTGCAGTACTTGTAACAATTCATTCAAAAACTTTACACAAGAATCGAGATAGTTTCTTAAGTTACTTACTTGACCTGAAGAATGCTCTTTGCTGGTATGATCAATTAAGGGAGGAATTTCATACATTGGTACCTAATCTCCTGGATTTTTTCCTAAAGTAGATCCAATATTCTCCTTCAACATCTCATGTCTAGCCTCTTTGAGTGTCTCCTTCTCTTTGAAAGCATCAAACTTATGTTCAGGAACTATATTCTTCCTAACCCACTGGTACTGATCTTGATCATTCCTTGTTGCATCTTCTCTTGTCTTGGCTCCACCTATAGTAACTATGTTGATATTCTTCCCATCCTCTTCTTTGTTTTCTACAACAATACATTGGACATTCTGATTATTATGGTTTCTCTTTTCCTGTATCTTTGTCAACAATGTCAGACATTATTTTGTCTCATGGTTTGCTGCATGAAAATACATGCATGTCATATGTGCTTGTGAAAAATATCTTGCATAGTGTCCAGGTTTCTGACAGCTACGAAACACTAATGGTCCTCTTCCACCTCCAAAAACTCTTCCTCCACGACCTCCTCCTATGAAGCCTCCTTTGTTTCCTTGATTATAATTGCACAATGTATTATACTAAGGTGCTCGGTTATACTGTGACTGCACATTATTGTACTTTGTTGGCACTGCACACTATTGCACATTGTTATACTGCGGTGGTGCTCCAAATTGTTGTGTGTTATTATAGTGTGGTTGTTCTTGAAATTGTTGCGCGATATTTTACTGTGGCTATTGTGCAGGTTTTGATCTTATTAATTCAACATGTACCCTATATGCATATGATGTCCTCTCCTTCATTATCTTCGAGGTTTTGCAGTCCTTGTCTTCATGTCCAACTAAATTGAAAAAATTACAAAATTTAGTTCTCGATATTGTCTGATATTTCTAAATCATGGGAAAATTATAGGGATCATGTCCATGTATTTTTCATATCTCACACCATGGTCCTTCTGATGATGACGTTTTTGACATCCCTATTCCTATATACTGCACAAATAATAGACACTCATTCTTATGATGAACTTATGCTATGCATAATGTGCACTAGACATCTTCTCTTTTCTCCTTACCTTTGTTCTTGTTTAACTGAAATGCCAAGTTATTCATATCTTCTCTTATCTCTTCCACAACTTTATTTTTCTAATTATACTAATTTTCCTCTAACTACAAAGCTTCTTGCAAGGCCTCAGCCTGAATTTGGAACTTTTTACCTCAAAGGATACTTCAAGTGTGGAAATAAAGAATTGAAAAACAAATGTTAATGTTTCATATCAGTAATAGGGAATTTCAACTTACTTTTTAGTCTTTTGAACTTCTGGTCCACCTTCCAAACTGATTTTGTTGGATTCTCCTAATCTCTATCATCTCATTCATGAATTGATCCTTTGAACTTGGTTTCTAAAATTCATTTTTTAATTTCCTCTTCACCTATCCAATGGTTGTAGCTTCTCTCGTTGGATTATTTACCGTGGCACCGATGTACCAGTCTAGTGTGCAGTCTCTGAATATGATTTCCAACTGTGAAACCTTTGTGTCTTCATCTATAATATGCTTAGCTTCCCAAACCTTCTTGAAAATGAACATATGATTTTTTGGGTCCTCCGACGCTTCTCCTTGGAACTATGGTAACCTACTAGTTGGATCATGTCCTACCATTGTGAAATTTGTTTTACTACCTCCTTTGCGTGGTGTAGATACTTGATTTTTTCTTTTTGAAATTATACTTCTCCTTGAATTTCCACTTGACCCACATCCTATAAAAATCCTTCTACCACTACTCACTTGTTGGTTAACCAATTTTTCTTCTTCATATGTCTTAGTCGTAGATGGGGTTGTGGGTTCCACACTAATTCGGATTTGGAATGGAGATCCTTCTTCTGTGTCTAAAACCTAACCTTTGGTTTTTCTTTCATATGTGGAACACATGATTTCCTCAATATTCCTTGTCACACATAGATCCTATACCTCTTCCTCATCACTCTCCAATATCTCTCGCTCGGGTACTACCCTCATTCCTCATTTTCTTATTGATATTATACTGGTAGATTCGTTTGTTGCATGTCACTCATGATTTACTTATTATTTCCATGGTTTTCTCCTCATCCATCATTATGGGGTCCATTGCTTTCTTCTTTTATCCTCTATCGAGAGCCCTCTCCATCTATTATATCTTCCTTAATGCTTCTCCCAGCTCCCCCATGCATGCATAGTGATTTAGTTGTCTGATTCCATGGTCATCATACCTCTATCATACAATATGATCTTGATCGACATGTAAAGAGACCTAATGTACCTCCCTCTTGTTCCATTCAATAATTCCTCCTCTTCATTAGTATATGACTTCATTGTATCGACTGCAAATTCAATAGTAAACCCTACAATAATATTATCTACCCAAAAATCCACTGCATGTGTGAATTTGTTATTGACCCTTTCCAACTCTGCAATGTTCTCAAAAATCCACTCTACTGGCCTTATCTGATTAGTCATATGAGTATCCTTCAACCTCAATAACCACTCATATAATAAATATGGAAAATAACATTAATATGCCTCATTCAAATCAGTAAACAAATACCTTTGTAGATACTAGCACAATGTATATCTGGATCTTTTTTAATCTTTCTACGCAAAATCGAGTTTCTTTTTCTCCAAACATCTTTTAATTTCTTTCTTTGTAGGGTTCCATGGCCTAAACATCCCCTTCTGCCCTTTCATTTTCTTCACTAAAATTCTCATCATATCCCTTCCAGGGTGTTCTTCTGAGTTCCAACTGAAAACAAAACAATTTTTTGGAAGTATGGGATGATATGGGATGATATGGGTTCTACCTTAGTTCTCCAAAAAATCCCTAGAAACCATTGGCCCCTCTAGTAAACCAAAATAAACACTGCACAAAGAGTGCACAGCGTAGTCTCACTTGAGATGGCTTATGGGTGATTGTATGATCCAAGTGTTTTCAATCATGGAAAGGATGGAACTCATGGGAATGTTAGGCCCATTTACTCTTCTACTACAATATTCATCATATATACCATACCATTGTTCAAATATACCATTCATTTAAATTTAACCCTTCATTCTAGATCATTTTTCTAGTGTGCGTTGTAAATAAAATCTAATAGATGCATTCACTTATATATTCATTCATTAAACATAATAATCAAATAAAACCATAATATATAACATTCCAAACATCAACAAAGGTTTTACCGTGGTTCACCCCCCCTTGGCTACGTCTAGAAATATCTTTTTCTTCTTATTATTATTCATCAAAATATGGCGTTGCGTGCAATACATCATAGTTTTAATAATGGTGAGGCTGAATAATGTCTCACCAAACTCCACAAATTGCAACATGACCCTCATTTACACTCCATAAATCTCCAAAACTGAAATACATCTCCAACCAAAAACTATTACTGCGACTCAGAATAAAAAAGGGATCTCAAAGTTAGGATTCTCATACAAAAAAGTCTCTATGTCTATCTTCCTCATACATCATCTATTTATATTATAAAAATGGGTAAAAACCATTACATCATACTCCAAAACCCTAATTCTAACTTCCACATTCTAACTTCCTTTGCGCGCTAATTCGTAATTCTATTTCTTTTCTTTTCCTTTGTTTCCACTGCGTGCTACTTCCTTGGTCCATTCTTCCTTGTTTGTTGCATTGCATCTTGAACCTTACCCCACAATCGCCTGCTCCAACAATTGCTAATAGTTTCTCTTGTTCTCAAAACATAAAAACTTGTAGTGCAAGGCTACAAAATTAGGTGTATCAACGAATTTTGGCACCTTAAATGTTTATCTAGATCCATTTTGAATTCATGTAGGGTTGCACCAAGAGAAGAGAACATATAATTGGAATAGTATTTTAATCCTTTATGTTTTCTCTTTAAGTGACACTAATCCTCAAAACTTGAGTAATATTTTAAGCCTTATTACTTGTGCTTGGTGGTATATCTCTAATTTCAATGTTGTTTAAGACTCGTAACTTGTTCTCACAGCCACTAAATGTAGAATATCAAATTGCAACATATCAATATTTGATCTTACTTGGATTTTGTGTAATTTTCTCATATCACTATGAAGGGAAGTTCTAAGAGAAAGTAATCTAATATTGTATTAAGAAAATCGTATTTCCTACGATAAATTTGAAATTAATTCTATAAAAAATTTAGGCATGATCAAAGTTTTACGATGATCCAAGTTCAATGCATAGTGGAACAATCCCTCATGAGTTTTCTCTAATTTGAAATTGGCATTAGAACTATTTCTTTTTATACCATTAAATTTTGATAGCTCTAAAAGAGTTTGGTAGATAATTATACGGATCCTTGAAATGCTTGTAATTACTTTATGATTATTCTCATAAAATAATCCTTTTCATTGATATTACAATAAACTCTTACATATATAAAAAGAAATGAACTCTTAACTATATGAAAAGAAACAATATTGATCATGTTATCTTTTTACAATGTGCTTACCTGTAAGGTTTCCCATGATACACACTGAGTGGGTTTGTTGTGTTTTGTTCCATGCTTGCACACATCCTTCTTAGCACTGTGGATTCTATACCTAGGGTTAATCTAGAGTTGACCAAAAAAAAACCCAAAACATTGGCATATCAATCCTCAGCCAAGGCCAAGGAAGGTTTGACCTAAGATGCAAAGAGGATCACAGAGACCATAAGGTCTCGTGACAGGGATTAAGGCTAAACAAAGAAATATCCATCAGGAGTGGAATTCATGGAACTCATAGCTGAAAGATTGTTAGGACTAAGAAGTAAAACAATAGACACACATATCCAACTTTCACATGGTAGACATAGAATAGATCAAAACTTTCACATCTTTATTACCAGATTATTTCCACTACAATAGATACATTCATTAGGTAGACTATATATGACATACACAGAACTTCATGTCTTTATTTATATAAAGCCTCAAAAATACAACACAAATGCACATTCTCTTGAGACTTCAAACATATGACTGACTCAACATTATATTCAGATGCATTACAATATTACAATAGGCTCAAAGCAAGATTGATACAATAAACTAAATCAGACTCATATAAACGTACAACTAGGCCCATTTCTAATATCTCTACTTCCTTTTATAGCTTTCTCTGCTCGGGATCTTTGTCTCTTTCTACTCTACTCCACTCATTCTATTGACAAAATTGCCTCGCATGCTTCCACATATCCTTCGAGAATCGGGGAAATATTAACTACCCTTCCATATCATATTTTTTCAGACCACTATCCCTTTTAGTAATGGAAGTAGTCGTTCTAGAGGATTTACTGATGATTATTTTCTTGATTATGACATGTGTCTTCTTGATTTATGGTGTGCATCAAAACTAGGGTTGGCATGCATTTGATAATATTTTAGGCCTTATGTGCACTTTCAAAACTCGGTCTGACGTGCCCTCTTTGTCATTCTTCATGCATTACCTTAGGTGCATGTAAAAATTTTGAATGAACCCAGTAAACTTCATTTGTGTGCATGCAAAATCAACCCAAAACTTTGGGTGCCAACATGCTCGCACCATTATGACGTGGCTCATCCCCAAGCTAATGGTATGATTGAATTACCACCTTGATGAAAAACACAATTGTTTTGACTTCTTCCATGAATTCCTTATATTCGCACTGATTCTCATTCAAGTGGTCCTCGAGAGATCCTGCATAAGGTGAATAGATACCTTGGTTCCCATGGTTGTGACATGATAGGTTGTCCTGTCTTTTTTGTTAAGTTTCTTAATGAGAGGGTCGATAAAAAAATTCCACGTCAGAGAGTTGAGTATACTAAACCAAGGCCTTAACATCCATATAAGCGATAAACTCTTGCATAGTCTGTTGCTCAGCCCAAGCTATAGTGATATTATTCATTCTTGTTACAATGGTGAGCATCGTGACAGTGCACTCCCCAGGAGGAAAATAACCCATGTCACATCTATGTTGCATGACCTTGACCTCTATTACATGAGCCTTATCATAGAGAGTAGTGAGCTCCAAAGGGATTCGTAAATGATCCTAGAAGTTGAATCTTTGAGTGAGGAGAGAAACTAACCTTTTGGAACGGTGTTGACCCTCCAGAATGGTTGTGGAGGCTTGAGCGATCTTTCTCTATAGTTCGATCTCTTCTATTTTTACTTCTTGTAGTCATTCCCTATGTTCGATATTCTGGGACTGCAAAAGTTGAACATGCTCAAGGACTACTTTCATTTTCTACAAGCCTGGGAGTTCCAGCTCCACCTGTTCATGTTGGGGGCCTAGGATTAGGATTGGTTTAGAGAAGTGGCCATTTTAGTGTCGTCATTGAGAATGGCCACATATTGGCCCTGATTTTCTACATGCAAAGCCCCTTCAACAATGTGTAGGTCTCATAAAGTGTTCCAGGCCTCTTCAACTTCCTGACAAGTGTATGATTCTTGTTGTAATTGGGATCACATGGTTTCATGACTGTAAATTGCATGTTCATAGTGGAGGCATAAGTAGGCCTACTCCTGATTTATATATTGATGGTGTTGTCCAAGTTCGTGGACCATGGTAGTGATGTAAATATGGATTTCCTTTGTAGGGATGTGTGATAAATCCAATTCGGTTCTAGCCAGGACTTAAGGGATGGAGTGGATTGAAACTAAGCACTTGGCGAGGACTGGCTCCCAGAACCTCGATGGATGGATTATATAAGGATGGATATTTCGATAAGTAATAAAGGGAAAATTTTTGTCCCAGAATATGCATCTTCATGATCATTTCATTTTGGGAATCTTGTTGTCTATCCAACTGCATATGAATCTCCTTCATTACTTTTGTGACTTGTCGGTATTGAGGGGGGGGGGGATCCTTGGTTTTATTATGGAACATTGTATGTCAGGGATTACTAGACCCATAGGAGGGTTTAGAATAGGATGTGAGCAATGTGGCTTCTTATACGACAAGGGTTGGTCATGGTGGAGGTGAGGTCTCTCCTTTAGAGCCCGAGTCAATGTTTGTCTGAGTTGGGGTTTGAGTATGGGATGCCTGCTTTCTCTTTTTATCTATTGTGTTTTCCCCATCAAAACCAATAGTGTTCTCAGAGTGTGTAGTGGAGTTGGGAGATTTCGTACTCTTGGGATATTTTCATTTTTCATCCCCTTTAGTTGCATCCTTGTGTTGTTCCTGGGAATTCTTTATCTGGATTTCAAATTTATATTATGTCTCTGAGAAAGGAGGTTGGTATTTGGCCGACCATTTTTCAACTCCCACTATAATACGCCTCTTTGTAATGAAGAAGGGAAGTATGACTTTGATTATACCTATAGTTGTTTGGTGAAAGATCACCACATTATGGAGATTACATGTCAATCAGAGATGATTCTCATACATGTTGAAGATGTGGGATGGGATGTAGACTCACCTAGTAGAAGAATTGATCAACTCGGTGTACCATTGCTTGAACCCTTTAGATATAGCAACCTATGCCTCGACATCCTTGGAATGTTAGAGCTATAATAACCCAAAGGTGCGAAATGAGGGGGAAATAGCCATATCGATTTCAATTTTGGGGGTTCGATTTGAGAGTGTGATGCCAAGTAACAAAAGGACCTAGTTGTAATGAAATACCTTCACCTCATCTTGAGCGTCGACAATCAATGAAGAATTATTTCAATAGCTAAGGGGCCCAAGCCATCTAATGCACCTCAATGCAACTCTCAACCATGAGAATGACCCCACCACATATCACTAGTTTTACTCCACACAACCCCAATTTTTAGTGCGCACACCCATGCACCATTGTTTACTGCGCATTTCTAGTGTTGCACCCCACAATGTTAAAAATTTAGTGCGCAAACTTGTACATTATTATTTTATTCACACCATGGCCACACTGTAATTCCCAAATTTGACCACATACCAATATGAACTTTTATTTAAGTATAAAATCACCCCATGCAAGCTCAGTATTGAAATTTGAGCTTTGATGCCATAATGTAACATCCTCGTTACCAAACGAGTCTGATACCAACTTATAATGTACCTTGTTACCAAACTGCTATGATACCAATCTATAGCATACCCAACCTACTACTGAGAAACACCACTCCAATAGCTAGTGCACAAATTCTACTCTATAACATTGGTTTGTGTAGAAATACTTTAGTAACGTGCTCAACCCCAAGCTCTGTCACATCGCCCAAACTTTCCTCTTCTGACACAAATTATAATAACAGAAGTAACATAATACAAATGTGCACAAAATCATACTAAGAACACAACATTACCATCCATGTAATCCACTCTCAACATGTGATTTCTACTACACGAGAAACCATTATGGCGTCACATGAAAATTATTTTCTCCTTGTGCACATGGATTGCTTCCCTATGTGCACATCCATTATAATATCACCACAGAGACTCATGACCATTATAAGGTTAAATTAACAAGAATAACTAATAAAAATTGTCATACTCTACATGTACGACTATAAATACTAAATATCAACACCACACTTACATGTGCAAGCAATATTATACAGAATAAAAATAATTACTTATATGCAACATCATACAAAAATTAAACCCATATAAGACATAGATAATTAAGCACACAATAAATGAGACAACAACATAAAGAACACTTATCTTTTATAAAAATTCACCAACTCAACACAAAGCTCAGATGTTCCTCCCATACATAGACTTTGTTTCTCATATACTTTCAACAATAGGTCACCCCTAATTTGGGGCTTAACTCCACTAGGATTTTTTTTTTCCTATTTCTAGGCTAAGGTCTAATAATCAATAGAATTGTTCAGTCTCATTCCCCACATGCATGTACAACCAAAGGAAATGTTCCCCTTCTCTACTCAATAGCCTCTCGACTGCACCACTTCCCTTCCAGGCTTCAACAACAAGCCAGACAGGAAGTCTCAGAGCCTTGTAGCTAGTTCCCAACACAAAGATCACTTGGAGAGAATTCTCATGGGCCTGACAACCCACCTCTTCAAAAAAAATTACTCTGGTTACAATACAGAAAACCCATTTACAAGATTTTATTTGCAGATAAGGTAATAGTCATCTTTCCTTAGTTGGTCCGACCCATTCTCCACATGAGAAATGAATGAATTCTCCAAAATACACTAATGTCGGAAATATGTATTGCGCCTTAAAATTGACACTTGTCACATTCAAAATTATATTTAGACACATGGTGACTCATTCCCATCCCTCGATAACCTAGTATAAATAAGTGTCCATAAATTAGACTTTAAAAAATATTAATAAAATTTTCCCTTCAACTTACGTCCCCCATTTTTGCTTTTCGGTGGAGTTATCCCCCCCGCCTCTTTTCGTCCGATATGTCTCTATGAAGTGATGTGATATTATTAATATCTTGAGTGTGATTACATTTTACAAGGATAAGCGCACTAGCCTATTTGCATCCCAACTCACTAGCCTCATAACTACACAGGCTCTCTAGCCTCAAATACATATACATCCATATATATATAACTCAACTCGATCCTCACTTCCAGTTAATCCCCACACACTTACTCAAGTGTGTGCAACATTGTGAAATTTGGGCACTCTTTCTTTGATGTGAAACCATGCACACTTACCCAGGTGTGCGCAACACTATGAAATGTGCACACCCTTTCTTTGATAATAATCCTCACACACTACTCAGGTGCATGAAAAACTAATACTTGGTGTCAATGACCCATCAACCTATATGCACATTTACATTTACAATTGGTACCAATGGATCACCAACCTATATGTACAATTACAAAGGCTTTCGGGTTATGGACATTACATTCCCCTTTCCCTTATTTATGCATTGTCCTCGGTGCATTATATACACATGTACATATAAAATTTCAAAGGTCTTCAAAAATATCTGGATACATTTCCTACATATCATCCTTGTGCTCCCAATTTACATCCTCAGGACCATACTAGGTCCATTCGACCTTTACTAGATCCATGATTCGATTTCAAAGATGTTTTATTTTTCGATCCAATATGAAAACCAATCACACTCAAAAACTGTATTATGGATCCACCTCAATCACATTCCAATAAATAATATGATTAGCATCATGTACACACATTTTAAGAAATGAGACATCGAAAACATTATGAATACACAAGGATGAAGGAAATGCAAGTATATATCCAACATGACCAATCCTCCCTAGGATTTCAAATGGCCCATAGTAGCATGCTACCAACTTAGAATAATTTCCCAACTTCAGGGAACTGTGTCTGGATCTTACTTTCAAGAACACATGGTCACCCACTGTTAAGCCCTAATATTGGCTCATTACCCCTTAATTGGGGCATATTACATTAGTAATGTTATTTTATGTTGGCTTTATTCCATTAGTTGTAATTATACCTCCTAGTCTTCTATATACCAAGGAGACATTTTCATTTGGAATCATCTTGGAATTGTACATTTATGTGGGCATAAGGAGGTTTCCCCCTCAAAGAGGATTATTATCTAGATTTCTATCTTTTTCAAGGCGTTGAGTACTTATTCAGAGGTTTTTCTATGCTATATTGACATTTGGTTCTTAACATATGGTATCCGAGCTCAAGGTCTTGGGGTTTCACTACTACATCTAAGACACCTTGGAATTTTCGCTATAAATTTGTTTCTACAACGTTTTAGAAGGGACGACTTGGGGGATATTTAGTATATGGATCAAGGTATGTTGGGTTAAAATTTCAGCTCCTGAGGCCTTATAATTTTGGAGATACATCCTGTGCAAGATAGGGTTCTGGAATCATCCTGAACTGATTCATTGCAGAATTTTCACTATAATTTTTTTTATGTAATGTTTCAAACCCTGAAATATGGAGGGTACTCACAGAAATTAGTAAGGTATCTATGGTAAAAATTTCAGCTTCTGGGTCATCTTACATTTCTAGATATACCCTGTGGAAGATAGGGTATTTGACTAGTCCTATTGACTAGTCTCAAGAAGGTGTTCTAGGTAAAACAATCATAACTTATTCCTAGAGTATCCAAATTGAGTGAGACTAGTTGCATTGGATAGTGGTCAATCTGCAGTATTTCTGGTATAAGTTTCATAATTTTATATCAATTATTTTGTGCGGGGAACGCTATATAAGTGACATCTCCCGGAAAGGCCAAAAATCAACAAGTTGTGGGGAAGTTACCATAAATTCCACTTGGCACATCCAATTTTGATCAGACCTATGGAATTGCAGAGAAGAAATATCAAAGAACTACAAAAAATAAAGTTTCATACCTATAAGGGCTGAAACTTTGGAGATACAACAGAAGAAATATTGTCTAGCAGAACCACCTCAAAATCAAGGTTCAAAAGTGATACTTGGCCAACATGCCACCCAAAAAAGGAACTTCTACACCAAATAAGCCTCCATATAATCCTACATGGATTCTTGATGAAGGTGAAGAAATGCATAAGTACATAAATGATTTACAAAAGAGGACAGTAACAAAAGATGAACTACAAGAGATGATGGAGGGTTTAAAAGGGGAGATCATGGAAGGATTGAAAAAATTCATAATAGAGAGGACACCTGAAAGTGAAAATGTATCGCATGAAATTCATGATGAGGACACAAGGAAGGTGAATCAAGAATGGATAAATTCTAACTTTGGGTTGAAGACCAACCACGTTCCTAAGATCGATATGAGGAAGTTTGATGGCAAGGACCCAATCACATGGATACTTCAGATGGAGCAATTCTTTGATCTACATAATGTGCCACATACACAAAAGGTACAAATTGCTTCTTTATATTTAGAACACAATCAATTTGTATGGTATCGATGGATTTGTTCTCGCAAATAGCTTGTCACTTGGACCATTTTCACGGAAGAAATGATATCACACTATGAGGATACAAGGAGCAATACCTTCTTTAGCCAATTGATAAATCTCAAGCAAAAGGGTTCAGTTACAGAGAACATTGAGAACTTCCAAAGATTGAATATAAAGGTAACATATATTCCAGATGAACACTTGATTGATGCATTCATAGGAACTTTAAAGGATAACATTCAACATGAGGTTCGCCTTTGGGAACCCAAATCATTGGAGAATGAATTTAAGGTGGCATGAAATGTTGAAAGTAAAAATATGGCTATGGCTACTACAAAGACCAATCCCAACATCTATAGAGAGAAAAATGCTCCTTCTTCTAAAACACCTCAAACTACAAGGTTGACACCTCAACAATTGGAGGAAAGAAAATAAAAATTTGTATTCTTTAATTGTGACAGCAAGTACAGTAAGGGACATAAGTGTGGCGAGAAGAAATCATTCTACATAGATTGTGAAGAGGAAGAAGAAGAAGAAAAAGAACCATCTCAAGATGAAAACGTAGAAGCAATTTCATCTGAAGAGTTGAATCCCACGATATCATGTAATGCATTGGCTGGAATTATCACTCCTCAAACCCTCAAGATCGAAGGATACATCAAAA
>ML795651.1:211691-223673 GCA_009831015.1 Picea engelmannii
TTTGGCCTTACAAATGCACCTTCCACATTCCAAGGGTTGATGAATTCCATTTTCAAGCCCTTCCTTCGAAAATTTGTGTTAGTATTTTTTGATGATATACTAATCTATAGCAAGTCTTGGGAGGATCATGTGCGACATGTGGAAAAGGTGCTTCAACTACTAAAGGAGCAACAACTATATACCAAACCATCCAAATGTTTCTTTGGAGTGAAGGTGGTAGAGTATTTGGGTCATATTGTATCTCATGAAGGTGTTAAGGTAGACCCTAACAAGATTAAGGCCATGATGGACTGGCCGATTCCCAAAACATTGAAGAATCTTAGAGTATTTTTGGGTTTGATAGGTTACTACCACAAGTTTGTTCAACATTATGGTAGAATAGTAGCACCTTTAATGACACTAACTAAAAAGGATGCATTTTCATGGACTCCATAGGAAACTAAAGCTTTTGAATAGCTTAAAGAGCTGATGCACAAAGCTCTTGTCTTGACCACTCCAGATTTCACAAAAACTTTTCTTGTGGAATGTGATGCCTCGAGAAATGGAATTGGTGATGTCCTAATGCAAGAAGGAGGGCCCCTGGCATTTGAAAGTCGACCACTCAAGGGAAAGGACTTACAAAAACCCATTTATGAGAAGGAAATTATGGCAATACTACATGCATTGAAGAAATGGCATCCTTACCTAATAGGTAGGCACTTCAAGGTCAAAACAGATCATGATAGTCTTAAATACTTCTTGGAACAAAGACTATCTTCAGAAGAACGACAAAAATGGGTAACCAAGATATTGGGTTATGATTTTGAAATCGTCTATAAAAAGGGGAAGAAAAATGTTGTGGTAGATGAACTCTCGAGAAAGGATGAATATGTTGAGGCCTTTTTCTATGCTATGTCGATCATCCGACCCAATTGGATAATAGAAGCAAGGGATGAATGGAAGAATGATGAAAAAGTGTGGAGTCTCATTGAAAGGTTGCAGCAGGATTCTAGTGCATCAGATACATTTACATGGAAAAATGATTCACTATGGTACAAAGATCACTTATATTTATGTAACAACTCCCAACTCAAACAAAAGGTATTATTGGAATTTCACACCTCTCTAGTAGGAGGGAACTCAATATTTTTGAAAACCTACCATAGAGTCAAGAAGGATTTTTTTTAGGATGGAATTAAAACTGATGTTCAAAGGTTTGTGGCAGAATGTTTGGTTTGCCAACAAAATAAGGTGGAAGCATTTAAGACCCCAGGTATTTTACAACCATTAGCCATCCCAAGTCAGCGTTGGGAGGAGGTTTCCATGGATTTCATCATAGGGTTACCGAAGTCTGAAGGAAAGAGTGTCATCATGATGATTGTTGATAGACTGACCAAGTACGCACACTTTTGTGCACTCTGTCATCCCTTTAAAGCTATTATAGTTTCCACAACATTCATGGAAACAGTTCAAAAGATACATGACAGCCCAAAGATTATTGTAAGTGACAGATATCCCATCTTCACTAGACATTTTTGGATAGAATTATTTTCTTGTGTGGGTACTCAATTGGCTCATATCACATTCTATCATCCTCAATCTGATGGAAAAACCGAGACAGTGAACAAATGTCTGGAAGGCTACCTTTGATGCTTTGTCTCTGATAAACAAACATAATGGTTTAAATGGTTACCCTTGGCATAATGGTGGTATAACACTTCCTTTCATATTGCAACAAAAATGAAACCATTTATGGCACTCTATGGATACCACCCTCCTTCCATCACTTCTCCTCTAAAAGAAAAATCTAAGGTTCATGCAGTGGAAGATCACATCGAGCATTAACAACAAGTTCTCCAAATCTTAAAGGACAACCTAACCATGGCACAGAATCGCATCAAACAACAAGAATATCAACATCGTAGTGAAAGAAGTTTTGAAGTAGGAGATTGGGTGTTTTCAAGACTACAACCGTACAAGCAGATGTCCCTCAAGCAAGCCAAAAAGCATAATAAATTATCACCAAAGTACTATGGCCCTTATAAGGTGTTGCAAAAGATTGGTAGTATGACATACAAATTGGAGTTGCCTGCATCTTCACGAGTACACCCAGTTTTCCATGTTTCATGCTTAAAGAAGGTTATAAGCGACAAGATCCTAGTTCAAACTATATTTCCAGAACTTGACGAGGAAAGAAAAATCATATTGGAGCCTAAAGCCATATTTGACACAAGAGTTTGCCAACTGAGGAATAGATCCATTTCAGAGTATCTCATTAAATGGAGGAAACTACTGGCTGAAGATTCCACTTGGGAATATGAGTCTTTTATATAGAAGAATCCAGAGTTACTCAATCATTGCGAACAACACTTGTCTCAAGGGGAGGGGCATGTTAAGCCCTAATATTGGCTCATTACCCCTTAATTGGGGAATATTACATTAGTAATGTTATTTTATGTTGTCTTTATTCCATTAGTTGTAATTATACCTCCTAGTCTCCTATATATACCTAGGATACATTGTCATTTGGAATCATCTTGGAATTGTACATTTATGTGGGCATAAGGAGGTTTCCCCCTCGAAGAGGCTTATTATCTGAATTTCTCTCTTTTTCAAGATGTTGAGTACTTATTCTGAGGTTTTTCTATGGTATATTGATATTTAGTTCTTAACACCCACTTTAAACTCTCTATGGGTTCTACCTTTATCTTCACATCCTTTCTGGTTGTCTTGGGAAACCTTTAAATTCTGTCTTATTTTCACCTTCTTCTCTTCCATCTCCCCAAGCAGATCTAGCCCAACCACTATCCGGTCTATTGGGTTTTCCCAACTCACTAGTGTGTTGCACTTTAAATGGGATTATATTCCCTACAAAGTTCCTTAAATGGGATTATCTTTAAATATTATTGATACCCATTGTTCTAAGCAAACTCTACCAAGTGAAGGTAATCTTCCCATTTTTATGGTTTATACATCACATACACCCTGAGAATATCTTCTATCACTGAATTTACCATTTATGTTTTTTTTTTACTCAGAGTCATATGTTGTGATAAATTTCATATTTGTCCCAAATCCTTTGAATAGCCATTTCCAAAATTTCTATGTGAAATTGGAATCTCTATCACACACAATTGTCTTAGGTACACCATGCAACTTATCAATTTCTCACATGTATATTTTAGTAATGTTGGTTTCCTTGTGCGTTGACTTCACTTGAATAAAATGGACAACTTTAGTAATATTTTCCACCACTACCATAATAGAATCATGTTTCTTAGGAGTCCTAGGAATCTTAGTAATGAAATCCATGGTTACAATTTACCACTTCCACTCAGGAATGGGAAAAGGATATAGAAAACCAGCTGGATGTGTGTGCTCAGCCTTGACCTTTTTACATTCAAGTCATCTAGCAATAAAATTAAGAACCTCCTTTTTCATTCCTAGCCAATAGGATTGTTTTTTGACCGTTGTAATTGTCTTCTAGTAGCCTGGGTGTCCTGCACAAGGAACTTTATGCATCTATGACAATAAAAAAAAATCAACTCATGAACATTTTGTTGGTTGTGAAGCCTCATTATCTTCTTGATTCTAGAGGTTTCTTTCATCCTTCCCTACACCCCATTCCCTAACGGGGGGTGTGGGGGGGATTTCCCCCCCACAACTGTCACCAAGGGGGTCTATCAGGGGATGGTGACAATTTTTGTAGACCCCCCCTGGTTGGGGATTTGGGGGCAGCACCCCCAAAGCGCAATATTAGGAAAAAATGCCTTGTAAAATATTGTAATTTTGTAGTCAATATGGACCATTCATTATAAGTTAGTAGATCTGACAGTGTAAGTTATTTTAGGGATTTTTTCCCTAGAAGGAAACCCTTTTTTATGAGGGATTTTTATTGCGTCCGTTTATTATTGTGAATGTTGTATTCTGAGAGTGGAGACTTCGAGAGAAAGAAGAGAAAATTACAATGGTTGAGTTGTGGGTTCTATCCCTTAATTTTTCTCAATAATAAAAAGGAAGGACCTGGAAATTTATTTGGTGGACATATCCCACACTGGGTGAACCACATATATCCGTGTCTCTATTGTATTGTGTATATTCTGTGTTTTATTTCCACATTTTTTGTATTTTATTGCTCTGCGATCTTATTTCTCTAACACAGTTGGCACATAGACTCTATGCCTATACATGAGAATTCCATCCTCTTTTAGCTCATAACCTTCAAATTTTTGCTGCGACATACCTTGTTGTAAATTCGTCTTTATGTCCACATAGCATTGACCTGATTTGGTAAATTCTAAAATTTTGTCACACAAATATTATTTGTACATGCTAATGGTTGTAGTATGCATTTCGTCCACCATCCTACTAAGTGTGTCAGCCACCTTTTTCTCTTTTCCTTTGATATGATTTATGTCAAAGTTATACTCACTGAGGAATTCTAACCACATGTGTTCTCTACCATTTAAACTTGGCTATACAAACATATACTTCATACCACTAAGGTCTAGTCTCATATCAAATGTTTTACACATGAGATAGTGTCACCACATCTTCAAGGAATGCACTATGGCTTCCAATTGTAAGTCACGAGTAGCATAGAACCTTTCATTCTCTTTTAACTTTATTGATTCATAGCATATCACATTCCCATTTTGACTAAGGACTCCATCGACTCATTCCTTGCATGCATTTGTGAACACAACAAAGTCTGTATCTGAATTAACAATTCTAAAATTTGGTGCACTTGTTAAGAGACTCTTCAAGTGCTAAAAACTCATTGCACAATCCAGAGTCCATTCAAATCACACACATTTCTTTTGCAAGGATGTAATTGGGTATGTAATCTATGAGAATCCTTCAATAAACCTTTTTTAATTACTTGCAAGTCCCATGAAGGACCTCACCTTTGCGACATTTCCTAGTGTTGTCCATTCCTCAATGGTTTTTATCTTTCTTGGATCCGCAACTATTCCTTCCATGGAAATGATCTGACCCCAATAATGAATCTATCGCTAGTAAAATGAGAACTTTCCCAACTCTGCATAAATTTGATGCTCCCTCACTACTTGTAGTGGCATTCTCAAGTGCATCTTGGGCTCTTCTTCAATGTTTGAGTAAATAAGTATGTCATCCAAAAATACAATCACAAACTTATCTAAGTAATTTCTGAAAACTCCATTCATCAAACACATGAAGACAACTGGCACATTTGACAACCTGAATGGAACCACTGTGAACTCATAATGTTTATAGCTCATTTGAAGGAAGTCTTGTTGATGTATTATTATTTAATTATCGCTTGGTGATACCAATTTTTGAAAATTATTTGCGTGCCCCTCAACTAATCAAAGAGGTCATCTATCCTTGGAAAAAAATACTTGTTCTTTATTTTTACTTTTTTCAACTTTCTGAAGTCAATGCAAAGTCTCAACATACCATCCTTATTCTTCACGAACAATACTGGGGCACCCCAAGATGACACACTTGGGAGTATATACACCTTCTTTAGAATCTCTTCAAGTTGCATCTACAATTCCTTAAACTCTGGTGTAATCATCCTATAAGGAGTCTTGGATACAATATTTTCTCCCATCATCATATTTATAGACAATTCAATATCTCTTTTTGGTGGCAACCCCGATCTCTCTTTAAAGACATCCTCAATTTTTTTCAGTACTACATAGTCTTTAACATTTGGAACTTCATCCTTAGGTGCCTCCTCCATGTGCGCTACAAATACTTAAAATCCTTTCCTATATATTCTCTCCAATTGCAAGGCTGAAACTTTTATGATAGTTAGAAGTCTTGGAATTCCTTGAACTGTTCTTAAGTTTACTTTCTCATCCAAGAATGTAAATTCCTTATTGTAGCAGTCTAGAATGGAATGATGTTGGTCCAACCAATCCATACCAATGACAAAATCATAAGAGACCAAAGGTATGATATTCAAATTATCTTTTGTGCATTTTCCATTCATTTCCATTATACATACCTTAACCATTTCTTTAATTTTCCTTTTTTCTCCTATAGCTAACTGCACCAACCAAGGTTTTCCAGGATTTCTTCTTGGAAATTGGAATCTTTCCACCATATTAGGATCTATATATCTATGAATACCTCCTGAATCAACTAAAATATAAATGGGTTGGTCATTAATCTTACCTTCCACTTCTATCATGTGCACCTGAAACTCAACTTTCTCGTTATCCAGGGCTACATAAATCCTAGATACATTGTTGCCCATGTCTTCAACTATTGCAACTTGTTGTACATTGTGTGCAGTCCTCACTTTTTCACCTCTTTGAAGGAAGTATTTGTAAATATGATATACAACATTGAATAGTTTGTTTCCTCGATTTTTTCTCCACTTTCTATGTCATTCTAGGATCATTGGGAGTTGGTTGTCCTTGCATAGTATTTTTGAAAAATGGTGGCTTATTCCTATAATTCCTCTTTTCCACCTTGATTTTCATCTTGTCTTCCCAATCCTTTTGGAAAGTCAGTATTCCCCTTTTCTAATAATAAATACATTAAGTGCACCTTATGGTTTCCTCAAATATTTTTGGGTCATTGTATTGTATCTTGTCATTGATGAATGAGGGAAACCCACTTAGGTACCTTTGAATTATAATTTTTTCATCCTTGATGAATGCGACATATTTCAGTATCTCTAAGAATCTTCTTTCATACTCATCTATTGTCATAATCCCAAGCTTGTGTTCAAATAAATCCTTCATTTTATTGTCATAGTATATCTTGGTTAAGTATTTATTTTGAAAATACCTCTTGAACTACCTCCAAGTAACCTTCTTCTTGTCAATGTGTTACACTTGCACGAAATGATCCCACCACATTGATACTTTTCAATTTAGATGATATATGAAAATTCTCCCCTCTTCTTGTGCAGAATAATTATGCAGCTGGAATTACTTCTTCATACCCAGTAGCCAGGTCCCTGCATCTTCATCCTTCTTATTCTCACCATCCAAGGTAAGAGGCTTGATATTATCCATTTATCCCTATATATCATATGCCCCAAGCCTTCTCTTATGATTTCTTACAGGATATGGACTTCAGTTGTTCTGCACTTTCCTAAATGAATGATTTGGTGAGTGGGGGTGATGCCTATCAACACTTCTTTTTTCTCTTCATTTCTCATCATCAGACCTGAGACTTATTGACCTACTTGAATTTGTCTCCTTATCCATTTTATTTTCTATTGTGTCGAATATTTTCATCAAATTGATATTGAAGTCATTTTGTTGCTCCTTGGATTTCATAAGCCTTTCATTATCATATTTACAACCTTGGAAATCTTTTTGCAATCCCTTTATGGTTCTACCAATTTTATGCGCTACTCCTTATATTTTGTACCATAAACACCCAAATTGACATAAAAAAATCCCAAATTCATCATCATTGTTTTAATTTCTCTACGCATCTTCCACGATTTTTTACTTTCTCTGTTGATTATGTCATGCTCTAATCATTGTTAATTTTGCAAAATGCGTAGGAAATAATATTTGTTAGAAATATTCATGAGAAAAATTCATGAAAACTCTGCACCATTTTGTCAGAATCCTTTCTTATGATTTCTTGGATGAATAATTTGACTCCTTTGTCCAAAACTTTCCCATCAAATTATCCCTTGTGCAATTTTGAGTCATGCGCGGTAAATCATGGTCATTTGGAATTCATCCAAATACCCTTTTACTCTTTCTTACTTCCTTCTGAATCTTGTGCATGTGATGGTGTTCAACACGTACCAATGTGTGATGTCAATATTTAACATATACACTACATATCAGTACTATGCATGCACCACCAATTTTTCTCTATGCAACCCCAATTTTAAGTGTGCACACCCATGCACCATTGTTTATTGTGAATTTCTAGTGCCTCAACTCACAATTTCCAAATTTTAGTGCGCACACTTGTGCATTATTATTTTATGTGCACCATGGCCACATTGTAATTCCCAAACTAGGCCACATACCAATCCAAAGTTTTTCTTAAGTAGAAAATTGGCCCATGCAGGCTCAGTGTTGAAATTTGAGCTTTGATACTAGGGATGATTTAAAGGATGGAAATTTATTTTAAAACATAGAAACCTTGGCGAATATTACTAATCCTTCATATTGCAACTATAAATGTTTCGCAATATTTTTGTAAAAACATTCAAATTTCTAAGGATTTTATATTGTTTGTATAACATTTTGGTGATTTTTAAGGTAAAATAATTTTATCCTATAGAATTTGGGAGAATCATTTTTAGAATAGAAAATATTGTTTTGGAAAAAAACATGGAAAATTATCCCATGTGCGAAATTTAGCCCCTAAAATCATCCATTTTTTTTACCATAATGTAACATCCCTATTACCAAATTTCTCTGATGCCAACTTGTAACGTAACCCAATACAAAACTTATCTAATACCAATATGTAGCATACCCATCCTATTGTTGAGCAACTCTACTCCAAAGTCTAGTTCACAGATTCTACACTATAACATTGGTTTGTGCAAAAATACTTGAGTAATGCGCTCAACCCCCAAGATGAGTCATTCCACCCAAAATTTCCTCTTCTGACACAACTTATAACAACATAAGTAACATGATACAATTGTTTGCATGAGCATATTGATCACACAAGATTATTGTGCATGTAATACACTCTGAACATGTGATTTCTACTGCACGGCCAACCATTATGGCATCACATGGAAATTATATTCTCCTTGTGCATGCAGACTACTTCCTTGCATGCACAACCATTCAAACCTCACCTTGGAGACTCATGACCATTATAAGGTTAATTTAAAAATAATAACTAATGAAAATTGTCATACTCTGTATGTACGACTACAAATATTGAATATCAATACCACGCTTACATTCGAAAGAAACATGATGCAGAATAACAAAAATTACTTATATGAAACATCATACAAGAATTAAATCTATATCATACATAAATAATTAAGGATGCAGTAAATGAGACAAGAACATAAATAACACTTATATGTTATGAAAAGTCACCAACTGCGTGCAAATCTTAGACATTCCTCCTAGCCATAGACTTTGTTGCTCATACTCCCAAACTCGGGCTTAGCTCCACCATGGAAAAATGGTTCCTAATGTCAAGCTAAGGTTTGATAATCAATACATTTTTTTAGTCCAATGTGCCACTATTGTAACTAGCCTACAGTCTCTCATTCACCACATGCATGTCCCACACAAGGAAGTGTGCTCTGTCTCTGCTCAATATTCACTCAACTGCACCACTTCCTTTCCCAGATTTATCAACAAGCTAGATAGGAAGTCTCAGATCCCTATAACTAATTCCCAATGCACCAGGGAGAAATTCCCAACAAAAATATCACCTAGAGAGAATGCTCATGGTCTTGACAACCCTGCTATTCAACAACAATTGCTCTCATTACAATACAAAAAACCCCTTTACAAGATTTTATCTACAGATAAGGTAATAATCATATTTCCTTAGTTGTTCCAACCCCTTCTGCACATCAGAAATGAATGAATTCTCCAAAATACACTAAGGTCAGAAATATATATTGTATTCCTTAAAATAGACACTTTTCACCTTCAAAATTATGTTTAGACACACGGTGACTCGTTCCCATCCCTCAGGAACTTAGGATAAACAATTATCCATAAACTACAATTTTCAGAAATACTAATAAAGTATTCCCTTCAACTTAAGTCCCAACTTTTCCCTTTTTTGGTTGAGTTAGACCCCCATCTCTTTTCTTCTGATATCTCTATGCGTGCACCAATGTGATATTATTAATAACTTGAGTGTGATTACATTTTACAAGGATAGGTGTGTTGGCTTATTTGCGTCCTGGCTCACTAGCCTCATAACCACATGGGATCTTTGGCCTGAAATACATATACATCTCTCTCTCTCTCTCTCTATATATATATATATATATATATATATATATATATATATCAACTTGATCCACACTTCCAGTTAATATCAGTGCACTTAATCAAGTGTATGAAACATTGTGAAATGTGTGCACCCTTTCTTTGATAACAATCCCCGCTGAGTACTCAAGTGCACAAAAAACAAATACTTGGTAGCAAGAGCTCACCAACCTATATGTACATTTACATTTACAATTGATACCAACAACTCACTATCCTGTATGTACAATTACAAAGGGTTTCATATTAGGGACATTACATAAATGAATAGTTGTGACGATTGGCCTTCCAAAAGAATCCCATTAAAAATAATGAGAGCTAGAGGGAAGAGGAGATAGAAGGAAGATGCAAGAAGAAATACAGAAGGATAGTAGAAAACATTAGAGCTCGAAGAGGGTATCCTGCTTGAGGTTAAGTCGACGAAGGAGTTAAAGTGCATGTTTACTCTAACCGAAGGTGTCTTTGAGCCTTGGCCTCTACAATGTTTTAATGTCGATGAGTAACAATACATAGAGTCTATGTATCGCTCACCCCTTTGTAATTTTCTTTCGATCATAATAAAGTTCCCATTTAAATCTTTATATTTGTGAGTTAACGCATTTTTTTCTTTCATTACTTTTTTTGTGAGTAGCAGTGCTCTATGCATACTCTATAGAAGTAAATTTTCAGCCTATAGCACATGTGCATATAGTTTATTATTGTTGGTCACATTTTTGACTTGTCGGGGCATTTTCCTTTTCCCACAAATAATAGATGTATTATATCTTGAAGTCTAGGGTTTTGGGGGTGTTTGTTAGCTACCCATGGACCATATACACATTTTGAGAATTCACTTTCTACCAATTTCACCCTCAATGGGTTTTTCTTTGGCCGTGAATCCTCAAGTCGACTTATATACTTTTTTATCTATTATTGAATGTTAAAAGTCGACTTCCATGTGTTTTTGGTTTCTCTGGGTCGTCAAAAATCACCCTAGGAATTTTACTTCATTGTGGGTTAGTAAAACCAGTCTTCTAAACATTTTTACACACCACTTGTGATCAAAATAACCCTTAGAACCTTCTTCTCAACTATTGGTCACTGATTCTAATGGGAAGAGGGATTCCATTCATTATTGGTTGTCAAATATTCCTCTTATCTATTTTTTTTGGTCATGGGTCAATCCACTTAGACTTGGCTTCCCCTTTTGGTCGAGTTTGCATCCTCATTTGACCTGCATACATCCATTGGTCGAACCAACTTAGGTAAATTTGACTTGGGTAAATCCGACTTGGGTAAATATAACTTGCGTAAATTTGACTTGGTCGACTTGCATTACCTCTTACTCGACTTGTCACATCTTTCTGACTCATTTGTTTTCGACTTGACTTGTTACTTGATTGGTCTATAATTTCCCATACTCCAAAGAACTAAGGTTATAATTTTTTCATTCTACAAAATTGTTTGTGTTGGTGAGACAAACATGCTATAGGTCTACCATTTATGGATTAGATGGTATCAGAGCGATTTCTAAAGGATTGGAGAACACCTCCATGGTAAACACACGTAGCCAATACTAAAAAAATGGACAAGCATTGTTGTGAGGCCTTGAGAAAATCATAGAACCTTCAATGGAGGGGCATCATCATGAAGAAGATGACATGGAAGAATCGAAGGTCATATTGGCCTGGATGGATCAAATCATTGCTACATTGATAGAGTTGGTGACACAAATTCTAGTAATGAAGGGTAAGTGATCCAGGTGGATATCGGGGGCCACCCACCTTTTCCAAATGGCTCAAAACAGTTTTCTGGCCATTTTGGCAATTTACTATTTTTAGCAGGTTTTCACTTCCGGGGCCATTTTGAGGGCCTAAATGAAGTTTTTTCAAGATAAAGGTTCTCAATGATAGCCGAAGGAATAGTTGATCCCCCAAAATGAATCTCCTCGACGATACCTTTCCAACGAGCTATCACACGCCTAAAACGGAGATCGTATGAAAAAGTTACGACCCCGGGAAGTTGATGTACTAACTTACCCAAACGGGGCCCACATGACTTTTGGCGC
>ML795651.1:252820-283349 GCA_009831015.1 Picea engelmannii
ACTCAGGGACATGTGCTTACTGTAGAGAACATGAGAACCATAACATATCTGGTATGACCTGTGCCTGCTAAATATCAACAAAATATATTAGTAATCCCTAGGGTGGTGATATCACCCCTCGTTCATATATGATAAAATAAACAAATAAGAGCATCTCTAGTTAACATATGATTATCATCATACATATATACAAATTGAATCAAGACAATATGAAAATGCAACTACAACTATACTAACATGATATACAATGGTATGTATAATGGATGAAAATTCCTACCTATCCTAACTTACATGTACTTACCTATGAAATGCTTGGTATAAGAAAACCACCAGTACAACCATGCTAGCAATGTATCATAAAACCTTCCTCTGTGCTTCATCATAAACCAAAACAATGATGAGTTAATCACAAAATAAACATGAGTTATATCATGCATTATATCATAGGAAATTGTAAAGTCTAGCTCATGGAGGTGGGAGGTAGGGACAAAATCATGCCAAGTCACCCTTCCAAAAGTGATCAATCCTTCTGAGAAAAGGATTGTGAGAGGTCAAGGAATCAAAGGGCTAGATCAAAGAGTATTAGGGTTGACTACCTTTCTCTTCATCACTACTTGAGGTCTGAGAATGTATTAACAATAACTTAGAGGGAAACTAACAACTTCACAAGGGAAAGCTAAAAGATTGATATTGTAAACTTGTTAAGGAATTCAACCTCCCCTTGAATTCTAACTCAAAAATTTTCCCTAAAGAAAAATTGAAACAAGATACATGTTCCCCAATTGCATCCTTAGTGACATAACGAGGTAAAGAAATCCAAGGGAGTTGGACAACCTTGTCACAAGTATCCTTCTTCAGGAAAGAAACATCCTCTTTAACAAAATTTGAGCACAACAACGTTTGATAATCTTCTTCATAGAATAAATCCAAGTGCTAAAAGGAATACTCATCAAAATCCTCAAGGTATGAACAAAAATCATTAGGAGAACATTACATTGGGTCATCCTTGGGTTCTTGTAAAACTTTTGTAATTATATCATCATCTTGTTGCCAAACGTCAAAATTATTAGGAACATCATATGATTGTTGTAAAGGCAACATTTGAATATATCCTTCCATATCATAAATGGGATCCTCATCAGAACCAATCACATCTGACTTACATCTTCCAACATGTATGAATTGATCAATATTATCAACCATGTCACTACCTTTATCATAACATGAAGAATTTAATGCATTCAAGGGATCCTCTAATACTTCTTCATTTTCTAGATCATAAAATAAAGCATCATCAAAATATTGTAAAGGGAAATAACTTACTGTATTCACTTCTTGTTGTGTAGGAACATCAATGGATTGGATGACTTCATCAAATGGAAGAGAATCCAATACATCATCCCCAAGACTCATCTCTTTAATAATATTTTTTCCTTCATCACTAAATGAAGGACCAATCTCTTCTAAGGGTTCCTTTACTTGTGCACCTTCTGAATCAAAGAACAAAGTGTTATCAAAAACCTAGAAAGTAAAATTATTTACCTCATTCTTTTCATCTTGTGTAAAAGAGATAGAATATTGGAGAGTTTCATCACAAGGAGGAGAGGATACTAGTGATTCATCCTCATAATTCACTTCTTTAGTCAAGTCTTTACTATATTCTATTGAATCGTGGAAAACATATTTCTCTTCTTCAAGGGGTTGAAAACATTCATAAATCTCTCCTTCTATATCATAGGGTTCTTGGTATTGAGCATGTTACACATCCCTAAGAAATTCCAAAATCTAAGTGGTGAATCTTTGGTCCTCTAGGGCTATTGCGATATTTTGAAGGGAATATTCATATGTATGGAATTGTGGTTTCACAAACTCAATAAACCTATTGATGAAGTATATGAACGATGATATACGCTTATCTTTACAACAACCCTTAATCCAATCTTGAAAAAAATATGACAGGGAAAGTATCAACAATTTTACTAGAAAATCCTCCCCTTAAAATTGTATCTCACTTATTAACTTCAAGAATTATACAATGTGTGTAATTGGGAGGCCTCTGAATCTTGTAGAGTTTTTCAAAAATTTTATATCAAGATAATGCGGGTATCCTTGAAAAATTTCAAAATCAATAGTTGGATACACTTATTCTCGGGGCGCCATGATCCCATATCTTGTAAATATCACAAAGTTGATAGTAAGGTGGCACCTTGGAAAAGATCAGTGGAGTTTCCAGATATCCTCTTAAGGATCATCAAAGGGAGTCCAGGAATCACCCTCAGTGGAGTCACCAGGTTAGCTTCATAATATGAATACTTTGAGGGAAAGGCTTACAGAAAAAGTGTTGTTGAGGATTATTGACTCGATGTTCCCCAACAACGACACCAAAAATGTTATCGCTCAATATATACTTTCCCAAATCCTGAACAAAATTAGGATTAGATTGATGTAGCATGGAGGTATTCCTATCAGTGTCACCCCCAATAGGGAACCTATTTCTTTTTAGGAGAAGAATAAATCCACTCCAAGGGAGAGTTCCCAAGACCTAGGGGGTTTGAGGAAAGGGAAAAGGTAAGGCCAACCACCCCTCTCTCTAGGTCAATCAAAACAAAATTAATTCTTATTGGATGAAGAAAATGAGAATAAAGTGCACCTGCCCCTTACCAATACGAAAAAAAATGTTATGGCAACAAAAAGTGATGATGAATGCTTCAACAACAATTCAAGTTTATAGAGATGACTACTACCAATCAATTTATGAAGAGAGTGATAAATATATAGAATTAGTAATTAATTAATGACAGAGGTAATAAAATCTAGAAAATGAACTTGAATAGAAAATATAACAAGATATTTGTGATGTCCCAAAATCATAACACTTGTCTCATACACTTTCTACATATATGTCAATTAGAAAATAAACTCTAATACGCTGCCAATGATAATTGTAGAAACAACAAAATAAAGTAATGACAACAGTAGTAAAATATTTAGAAAAGTAATTAGAAAGGAAATTTCATGCAGACATTAGTCTTGGTTGATTGTACCTTACCTTATACAAATTATAGATTGATTTAAGTGGTCAAACAAGTTTGGATAGGCTACAAAATGATGGTTGTAGTAGTAATTATAACAACAACAACTTAGTGGTTAGTACTCTGAGACTAGGTTAGCAAGTTAGTTTAGGTTATTAGACTATTAGGTAGAGAGATTGAGTTTGAAGTTTGATTATTATTTTCAAGAAACAAGGGTTGAAGACTAGTTCCTTTTAGGGGTAAATGGAGTCAATGTGGGAGGTTCCTTCTAAGGCTACAAATTAATGATGATACACAAAAATCTAAGAGGGAAAACATCTAGGAGAAGTAGTAACTTAATTCCTCCTAGATTTTGACCTCAAGAGACAAAGTGCTAGGGTGTAAGCAGTTCTAGGCCCTAGCACCTTTCTCTTCTTATCCTTTTTATGGAGTAGAAATTATGCAAAAACAACCAAATGCAAACCCTTAGAGTGATATCAATTTAGGGAAAATATCAATTTATGGAAAATAAAAAGTAAGAAAGTAACAACTTAAGTTTCTTAGTTCAAGAATTAAATACAACATACAATTTCATAATCTTGTATGAGAAAATAAAACCATACAATAAACCATTCAATAGATGACAAAATGCATATTTTAGTTACTTGCACCAAGAATAATCATGAGAATACCATGCAACATCACCATAAAACTTCAAAAATTGATCCAAGTTGCAAAGATGAGCCTATGACAAGAGTGGCACCTCACAAATTCAGCCAATAACCCTAATAGGGCACAAATTTCAAACCTACTTTATCTAAGGAGAAGTTGTGATGAAAATTAATGTCATTTTATGCTTATTTATACAAAATTTAACCTAAAATTATTTTCAGTTCATAATTACTGGGCCGACTTGGCCAGTTTTTCACACAAATCAAATCTAGACAAAATAAAATTAATTTGCATCTAAGAATTACTCCAGGGGTGACATGATGCACCTCTAGGGTGACATTGAGCCCCGAGTATGGAAAACTGGGCAGAGAAGGTGAAACGTTGGGCCACCAAAGGCCTGAAACTGTGCCCACATGTGCCAATGAATCGTAAATGTCATTCAAGATGACAAGACCAGTTCTAGATGACTTATAGGGTATCCATGATGACATCCAGGGCCCTCAAGGGATAACATCCATGTGGGAGGAGAAATATCCCCTATGTATATGTCTTCCAAGGTGCCTCCAAAGGGAACACCCTTCTTTCTCCCGGTGCAAGTTTTCAATCCCTATCATGCCCCTTGGCTGGGGTCTCAACATCCATTGGTGGGATTTGATACCTATGAAGGTCTGATATAATCATTCCTTCATGTGCACTTGTCCACCGGGAAAGGTCCTGCACCAACAACAAGTAATCCCTCCAGGGGTTCATAACTCAAAGGGATCATAGCATGTAAATCACATATAATAATTAAATTATCCAAACATGCGCATCAAACCCCCCTTAATGTTGGGTATGTGTTATATTATTTGCATGTGTGTGTGTGGGCGCGTGAGATTTGACAACTAAGTCTGATGATCCCAACTTCCTTCCCTCTTTGTGGCATGTGCATCGGGCGCTTTCCCATGGGAGTCCCAGGGGGGGGAAATCCCCCCCCCCCCAAACGTGGTTACACGAAGTGTTCAGGGAAGCGCCCCAAAATTTGTTTTTTGGGCAGTTTTTGTTATTTTAGCGGATTTTTCTATTTTGAGCGGTTTTCTAAATTAATCCTGGATTAATGGATTAGGGTTTTGGTAGCTACGAAATACCTAAAACATTGTATATATTGTATGGTGAATAGTGAAATTAATACAATGAAGAGTTGAAAGGTGTGACATCAAGGAAGGCTGGTTTTCTCCCGGTTAAGGGTTTCCAACATAAATCTTTGTGTACTATTGTAACACACCCACTACAGGAACTAATATTTTTCATCTTTTTCCTTCTTTTCACCGAGGAACAGAATCCCCAAATTCCTATGGGGCCTGATGCAGACCCTACCATCCCTTATCCTTACCCATGTGATCATTGGCTATGACCACAGGCCTTACCAAAGAGGTTCTTCTAGCTTTCGCGATTTGGGAAATCATGATGCATGTGTTCCCCTGCTCTCTTGTCTCTCAAAGTGCCGAAATCCGAAAGGGACCAACAGTTCGTCACAATTAATAACACCTCGGATTGAAGCCTGGCACTCCACCTTTCGGGGTTTCGCATATCAGGTTTTCGCGGTATAAGAGGGTGAGGGTCTCCTACCCTTCGGTTTTCTGGGTGTCGAAACACCGAAAACTCTATATCCACCAAACTCATTTCGGGGTTTCATCCATCGGAATTTTGTGTCTAGCGAATATGAGGAAAAGTGACCTTTGGAGATCCCGGGTACCGAAACACCAAAACACCAAAACCATGTGTGCAAATCCATTTCAGGATTTCATGATATGCGAGGACAAGAGGGTTTCGCACCTTGGTTTGTCGGGAGATGAAACTCTGAAACATCATAACCTATCCACGCTCTATCATTTTAGTATTTCGTAAGTCGGGGTTTCAAGACTGGCGAGTGCGAGAGACTTTCCTTTAGGTATCCTGGGTGTTGAAACACCGAAACACCATATCTCATCCATGCTATTCTTACTTTGGGGTCTCTCAAGTCAGGATTTCGCAACTAGCGAGTACAAGGGGTCTTATCCTTGGGTTTCCCGGGTGCCAAAACGCCGAAGCACCAACCCAAGTCACACTATACCATGCGAAGCCCGGAAGTCTCACATCCGGGTTTCCTAGGAGCCAAAATTCTGGAACATGTGTATATATATATATATATATATATATATATATATATTGTTAATCTTATATCGGGGTTTTGTAAACTAGGATTTCGTGAGGTGTGAATATAAGGAAAAGCTGACCCTTGGGAATCCCGGGTACCGAAACGTCAAAACACTGAATCTATACACGCTAATCCATTTCGGGGTTTCACAATTTGGGATTTTGTGGCATACGAATACAAGGAAACTTGCCCTTGGGTATCCTAGGTGTCGAAACACCGAAATATTAAGACTTATCCGTGTGTTGTCCTTTCGAGATTTCGCAAGTCGGGGTTTCGGGACTTGCGAGTACAAGGGAACTCGCCCTTGGGTATTATGGGTGATGAAATTCTGAAACACCAAACTCTAACCACGCTATACCATTTCGAGGTTTCGCAAGTCGATATTTCACGATGTGCGATGACAAGAGGTCTCGCATCTAGGTTTCCAGGGAGCCTAAACTCTGAAGTTCATATATATATATATACGCTAAGGTCATTTTAGGGTTTTCCAAGTCGGGATTTCGTGACACATGAATACAAGGAAACTCTCCCTTGGCTATCCCGGGTGTCAAAATGTCGAAACACCAAACTTTAGGTGATAAAACCCTTCAATAGATTCTTGGGTAATTATCACCAAGTTTGGTGACCTGACTAAAAGGCCTTCATGAATTATCGATATATGAACTATGTGACAGCGGTGAGGTAAGCTTATGTATTTATTTAAAAAAGGTAGTCCTTTCAAGGAGCTCACTCCAGCTCTGGAATATTATGGAGCTTCCCAGAAGGAGGTGCCTTCGGGGAGACAACCCAGAGCATGTCATGGGTCAAGTACATGGGACAACTCTCTAGGGAATGAGCTTGAAATATGAACTTATGCGTTCTATAAGTAAATCGATTATAGTTATATAATTTTAAGCACGCATTCATTGTTGCTGATCGAAACACCAGACAACCACTTCTATATAGAAATCAATCATTTATAAGTGTACAAACATAAGCATGCATCCATTTTATTCAATTCAAGATATGAGATGTAAACACTTATCAGAAAGAACACTAAGTATGGCACAACCACTGAGAGGGGTGCTCGTTTCCACCCAACTGTAGGCTCAGCGAATCCCAACGGATTTACCACTAGCCACCCTTGAGCAAGACCATGAGGCTTTGAGACTCAGTCTCCTACTTCCCAATCGTCGAAAGTCAAGGACGAAGGTTACTCTCCTTCTCCTCTGCTCAAGACTCACTGTATTTTTCGGAGTTCCTTTGGTTCTCCTTCTGCGATCCCTGTTGCATGCCCTCTCCCCACACTTCCTTTCTTTCTTTGTCCTACAAGGTTGTGTGTGGCGTGAATTCCCCCACAGTGGTCAGGTCTGAGGGATTCTACGGATGGATGGTTCACCCCCCCCATCCCCTCATTAACTCATGAGGAGTCTCCCCACCTACCATCCTAGCGAGTAATTCATTCCAGGGCTAGAGAGAAGCTTTGGTATTTGAGACAGTAAAAACCAATACAGTATTGGTTCAGTGGAAGTTAATGCCACCATTCCAGGTTCCTTCCACCACCTTTCATCAACCATCGTGGTCTCTTTTTCATCATATCCCCCTCTCAAAATTCATGCAACATATATATACACACATCATCTACATTCGTTAACTCTTTATATAGGGTCCGTCAAATCACACATTCACATATTGTAGTTTTCCATAATTCTTGGCCATTATAGTTATTTTTACAGACTGGGGGAAACAGGGTGTTACAATTCCCTCCCCCTTAAAGAAACATCTTTCTTGATGTTCTATCTATCAATATAGCGTGTAAGCACAGAAGTAAACAAAATTAGATATGCTTGTTTCATGGCATCTTCCATTTCCCAGGTAGCCTCATCTGGGCCAAAATGTTTCCACTACACCTGGACCTGTGCAATGGTTTGGTTCCTGAGCGGGGTTTCCTTTCTGTCCAGTATGCATTGAGGTTCTAGTAGGAATTCTCCCTTCAATTCCACCTGGATCATAGACCAGTCAATTATATGATTAGAATCATGTACATATTTCTTCAATAATGAAACATGGAAAACATTATGTGCTTTTACCGTGGGAGGAAGTGCTAGCCTATAGGGTATAGGTCCCACTCTATATAGAACTTCAAAGGGTCCACAATATCAAGGTGCCAACTTGGCACATGATTCCATCTTCAGGGAACTCTTCCTGGGCCTAACCCTGAGGTATACGTGGTCTCCCGCCTTGAACTCTCTTGGAGTTCTCTTTTGGTCGGCATAGGTTTTATGTTGGTTCTAAGTGACCTTTAGATTTTATTTTATCTTAATCACTTGTTGTTCCATTTCTTTCAAAATGTCAGGTCCAATAGTAACTCTGTTTACGGGATTACTCCAACTGACTGGAGTATTGCACGACCTACCATAGAGGACATCGAAAGGACTCATCTTCAGGGATTCTTGGTAGCCGTTGTTGTAGGCGAATTCCACTAGTGGCAGGTAGTCTTCCCACCTTTTGGGTTGATGCATTACATGCATCCTGAGCAAGTCTTCTAATATTTGATTCACCCTTTCCATTTTTCCATCGGTTTGAGGGTGATTGGTTGTGCTAAATAGTAACTTGGTCTCCAAACCAGCCATCAGTGATTTCCAAAAGTTGGAAGTAAATTTCATATCTCTGTCAGACATGATCTCTTTAGGTATACCATGCAGTATAAATATCTCCTTCATGAATACATTGGCGATGTCTATTGTTGTACAAGTTGACTTGACGGGGATAAAATGGGTGGACTTGCTCAATTTATCCATCACTACCATGATGGCGTCATTTTGTTTGGTCGAGGTTGGTAATCCGGTGATGAAATCCATGGAGATGGTTTCCCATTTCCATTCCGGGATTGGTATAGGTTGTAATAATCCTGCTGGGTGTTGGTGTTCTAATTTTACCTATTGGCATTCTATGCATTTGGCTAAGTACTCAACTATGTCTTTCTTCAATCGAGGCCAATAGAATTGTTTCCTAGTGGTTGTGATCATATTTTGGTATCTTGGATGACCAGTGTAGGGTCTTTTGTGCAGTTCATCCATTATGAACCTCTTCAAGTCGTCACAATCTAGGATATACAATCTCTTTATATAAGTGAGCAGACCTCCTTCCATCATATGGTAGCCTCCATATTTTATCCCTTTGGGTTCTTTATTTAGGTACGAGGTCATGGTCTGGAAGAATGTGTCTATCTCTTGTGCATTTATGAATATTTCCTTGACATCCATCTCGCAGGTGCTTACCTCTTCTAGGTGAAATGTTTTCATGCTTCTGCTAAGGGCATCGACCACCCTATTTTCCTTTCCCTTAATATGTTTGATTTCAAAATCAAACTCGTTGAGGAGGGCCATCCACCTAGATTGTCTGGCATTGAGCTTTGGTTGGTTGAACATATATCGCAATCCACAGTGGTCTGTCATAAGTACAAATTTTCTTCCCAGGAGGTAATGCCTCCACATTTTCAAGGCGTGCACTATGGAGGCTAGCTCTAGATCATGGGTCACATAGTTGACTTTGTGCTCATTCAATTTTCGAGATTCATAGCAGATTACACTTCCTCCTTGCATAAGGACTCCTCTGATTCCTTCCTTACAGGAATTTGTTTATACGAGGAAATCAACTTCGGGGTCGGTGATCTTCAGCACGGGTGCATGGGTCAGTAGATGTTTCAGGGTTTGAAATCTTTCTTCACATTTTTGTGTCCATGTGAATTTTGTCCCCTTCTTCTGGAGGGTAGTGATTGGACTCCCAATCTTGGAGAATCCTTTTATAAATATCCTATAGTATCCAACCAAGCCCATAAAGGATATGATATCGGAAACGTTCTTCGGGGTAGGCCATTCCATGATAGACCTAATCTTATCAGGGTATACTATTATCCCTTCTTTAGATAGGACATGGCCCAAGTAATGTGTTTGCTTCTAGAAAAATTCACACTTGCTAAATTTGGCATAGAGTTGATGTTCTCTTAGCACTTGAAGCACAAGCCTAAGGTGTTCCTCATGTTCCTCTCTATTCTTGGAGTAAATTAATATGTCGTCAATAAAAAACAAGACAAATTTTTCTAGGAATTTGCTAAGCACATTGTTCATCAAGAACATAAAAGTGGCAGGGGAATTGGTCAATCCGAATGGTACTACCACGAACTCATAGTGACCATATCTCGTCCTGAAGGAAGTTTTATGGATGTCTTCACCCTTCATTTAGACTTGATGGTATCCAGATCTCAAGTCAATCTTCGAGAAGATAAAGGCACCTCCCAATTGATCAAACAAGCCATTGATCATGGGTAAGGGGTACTTGTTATTTATGGTTTCCTTATTGAGTTGTCTATAATCTATACACAGTCAGAGGGTACCATCTTTCTTTAACAAACAAGACTAGTGCTCCCCATGGAGACACGTTGGGCCGGATATAGCCTCTATCCATCATTTCTTTCAGTTGTAATTTAAGTTCAACTAGCTCATGTGTGCTCATCCTGTAGGGTTTCCTAGACACTGGCACCGCTCCTGGTGCAAGTTCTATTGAGAATTCGATGTCCCTTCTCGGAGGTAAACCCTATATCTCATCCGAAAATACATCTCTATATTCTCTCAGTGTTGGGTGGTCTTCGAGGCTTGGTGATCCGGATTATTTTCGGCACGAAATGAGAGCGGAGATATAATAAAGAAATGCACAAAGATATCGCGTATATCCAGTAATATAACAGAAATATATCAGATATGCAACCATAAACACAGAGATACAGTAATACACGATTTCTATTAATGAAATAAATGTATAGAGACTGTAAAAATACAGAGTGAAAGACTCGCTAGAATGGTGGCACCTTATCTCTGAGAAGAGATGTGACGGCTACTCGCATTCGCAAGAAGATGGTTACAATGAGGCTCTAGAGGCATTTTTACAATAATCGGGAATGCCAAAAGTCCTAGACATCCAAAAACCTAACCCTAGGAGATGAAGCGCCAAAAGTCATGTGGGCCCCGTTTGGGTAAGTTGGTGCATCAACTTCCCGGGGTCGTAACTTTTGCATACGATCTCCGTTTTAGGCGTGTGATATCTCGTTGGAAAGGTATCATCGAAGAGATTCATTTTGGGGGCTCAATTATGCCTCCGGATATCATTGAGAACCTCGATCTTAAAAAAACGTCATTTAGGCCCTCAAAATGGCCCCAGAAGTGAAAACCTGCTAAAAATAGTAAATTGCCAAAATGGCCAGAAAACTGTTTTGAGCCATTTGGAAAAGGTGGGTGGCCCACGATATCCACCTGGATCACTTGGTTTGTCACCTTCAATTGTTTTCAACATATTTATTGCATATAGTGGACATCCTTTTCTGCAATACTTTCTCATTTGAAGAGATGATATTTGTCTCATTGAGACAAGTTTTTGGATTCCTTGAAGGGTTATTTTTCTTCCTTCTTCACTTACACATCCCAAGGTTTTATGGTAACAATCTAGTTTGGCTTTATGGGTGGCTAGCCATTCCATACTAATCAATAGATCATACGATCCTAGGGGTAATATGTTAAGGGTTTCTTGGGTGGGGAATTTGCCCATAATGAATTGGCAGGCTGGTATGATCTCCAATGCCCTTCTTTTGGTGCCAGTGGCTAACTGTACCAACCATGGCTTGGTGTTTTTATGTGGTTGTAGTTTACATTTATCCACAACTTTCGGGGCTATATAACTCAAATTTGAACCAGGGTCAATCAAAATAGACACTAGATGGTTGGTGATCATATCTTCGATTTCCACTACTGAAGCTTGGTGGTCAGCATGGTTATTATCCAAGGCTACATAAATTTGTGGTACACTCCTGGCAACGTTATTGACGGTGGTAGATTCTTGAATGTTGTAAATTCTTTGGCAGTTCTGTTGTCGGTGTGGGCAGTCCCTCATTAAATGTTCTTCTCCACAACCCTAACATTTCAAAGGTTCTCTCTTTGGGTTATCAGTCTTTCTTGGGGCAGATCTAGAAAGTTTATTTCCGCTCAAGGAGGGAAAGTTCTGTTGGTGTACACTTCGGGCTGGGAATCTCATCCTTGAATTCCTTTTATAGTCCTTAAATCTTGGGGATTTAAACCCCTTTTTGTGGAATCCCGAACTATTCTTCTGCTTCCATCCTTCGCGAGGTCCTGTCCGAAGCCCAAGCTATTCATAATAATATCTTGCCTTTCGGATAGTATATTCGAGGGTCTTTGGTTTGTCAAATTCAATCATGTTCTGATAGTCCTTAGGTAGTCTACTGATGAATCGTTGCACCTTTTCCTTTTCTACTTTTATGTAGGGTACATAGCTCAGCAACTCGAGGAATCTGCTGACATATTCCTCTAAGGTGAGTTTCCCTAGCTTGAGTTCATAGAATTCTTTAGCCTTTTCGTCGAAGTATTTTTTCGACAGATATTTCTTCCTGAAGTATTTCTCAACCGTTCCCAAGACAGGTCTTCTTCGTGAATCCATTTTACATTTTTAAGGTCTTCCCACCAAATGGAAGCCTTTCCATTCAAGTTAAAGGTGACTACTCGGGCCTTCAAGCTTTCTGAGAAGTCATGGACTCTGAAATACTTCATTAGTCCAAGCAGCCAGGCCTCCGCTTCCAGTCCTTTCTTTATTTCACCGTCGAAGGAGAGTGGTTTGGCCTTCTTGAACTCTTCGAGATTATGATTCTTGAAAAGGTTTCACTTCCTTCATTTTCTTCAGGAATGAGATCTAGTTCTACTGCTAGAAGATCCCTCCGAGTCACCAGCTTCCTTTCAAGAGGAATCATCCAACGCTTGTCCCTTATCTCTCGGGTGGACATTTCTCGACATGCTCCTCTCAGTGTGGCCACTAACAGGACCACATTTTTGTATCTCAGGTTCATATTTCAATTGTCTTTTTATGTCGGATAAGCTCTGTAGTAAAACTGCATTAATTTCCATTTGCTTCTCTTGCTCTTTTCTCATTCTCTCGTTGTTATCCTTGCAGCTCTGCAATTCGACCATGAGGCTCCTCACAGTCTTAGCTAGATCTGGAGGGGTCCCTACCACCCTCCTTTTGTCAGAATCTTTGTCTCTATTGTGGGATCCCTCCCCCACTTCATGGTGAGTCACCATTATATACATCTGTAATTTCCCACAGTAGATCTTCCACTTGTGTGAAAAATAAAAATGCCTATTGTTAGTCAATATTTATATCCATTTATGACCAGTACATAATTCATATTTTTCACATGCACACACACAATAGGAGTTTTCATTCTTAACTTCGATTTTTAATTAAGGGGGTCAAGATAAAGAGTTACTCCTTTTAACAGTACTTTGAATGGAGTTTCTGCACAATCCGTTCATGAGCCCAAGCAGGCCAAGTGTTATAACCATGCTCTGATACCAATTTATAACACACCCACTACGAGAACTAATATTTTTTAGCTTTTTCCTTCTTTTCACCGAGGAACAGAATCCCCGAATTTCTATGGGGCCTGATGCAGACCCTACTATCCCTTATCCTTACCCATGTGATCACGAGCTATGACCACAAGCCTTACCGGAGAGGTTCTTTCAGCTTTCGCGATTTGGGAAATCGTGATGCATGTCTTCCCTTGCTCTCTTGTCTCTCAAAGTGCCGAAATCCAAAAGGGACCAACAGTTCGTCACAACTAATAACGCCTCGGATTGAAGCCTAGCACTCCACCTTTCGGGGTTTCTCATACCGAGTTTTCGCGGTATAAGAGGGCGAGGGTCTCCTACCCTTCGGTTTTCTGGGTGCTGAAACATCGAAAACCTTATATCCGCCAAACTCTTTTCGGGGTTTCATCCATTGAAATTTCATGTCTAGCGAATATGAGGAAAATAGACCTTTTGAGATCCCGGGTACCGAAAAGGTGAAACACCAAAACCATGTGTGCAAATCCATTTTGGGATTTCACCTATCAGGATTTCGCGATATGCGAGGAAAGGAGGGTTTCACACCTTGGTTTCCCAGGAGCCGAAACTTCGAAACATCATAACCTGTCCATGCTCTATCATTTCGGGATTTCGTAAGTTAGGGTTTCAGGACTGGCGAGTGCGAGAGACTTTCCTTTAGGTATCCTGGGTGTCAAAACAACGAAACACCATGTCTTGTCCACACTATTCTTATTTTGGGGTCTCACAAGTCGGTATTTCACAACTGGCGAGTACAAGGGGTCTTATCCTTGAGTTTCCCGGGTGTCGAAATGCCAAAGCACCAACCCAAGTCATACTATACCATGCGAAGCCCGAAAGTCTCGCATCTGGGTTTCCCGAGAGCCAAAATTCTGGAACCTGTATATATATATATATATATATATATATATATATATTGCTAAGATTATATCGGGGTTTTGCAAACTAATATTTCATGAGGTGTGAATATAAGGAAAAACTGACCCTTGGGAATCTCGGGTATCAAAACACCGAATCTATATGCGCTAAGCCATTTCGGGGTTTCGCAAGTTGGGATTTCGTGACATGCGAATACAAGGAAACTCTCCCTTGGGTATCCCAGGTGCCAAAACACCGAAATATCAAGACTTATCTGTCCACTGTCCTTTTGGGATTTTGCAAGTCGGGGTTTCGAGACTTGCGAGTACAAGGGAACTTGCCCTTGGGTATTCCGGGTGCCAAAACACCAAACTCTAACCATGCTATACCTTTTCAGGGTTTCGCAAGTCGGGAATTCGCGATGTGCAATGACAAGATGTCTCGCATCTGAGTTTCCCGGGAGTAGAAACTCCGAAGTTCATATATATATACACTAAGCTGGTTTCGGGGTTTCGCAAGTCAGGATTTCATGACACGCGAATACAAGGAAACTCACCCTTGGGTATCCTGGGTGCCAAAACGCCGAAACACCAAAATTTAGGCCATAAAACCTTTCAACAAATTGTTGGGTAGTTATCACCAGGTTTGGTGATCTGACTGAAAGGCCTTCATGAATTATTGAGCTATGAACTCTGTGACAGAGGTGAGGTAAGCTTAAGTATTTGTTTAAAAATGGTAGTCCTTTCAAGGAACTCACTCCGGCTCTGGAATATGATGGAGTTTCTCGGAAGGAGGTGCCTTCGAGGAGACAACCTAGAGCATGGCATGGGTCAAGTACATGGGACAACTCTCTAGGGAACGAGCTTGAAATCTGAAATTATGTGTTCTATATGTAAGTCGATTATAGTTATATAAGTATAAGAACGCATTCATTGTTGTTGATCGAAACACCAGACAACCACTTCTATATAGAAATCAATCATTTATAAGTGTACAAACATGAGCATTCATACATTTTAATCAATTCAAGATACGAGATGTAAACACTTATCAGAAAGAACTCCAAGTATGGCACGACCACTGATAGGGGTGATTGTTTCCACCCAACCATAGGCTCAGTGAATCCCAATGGATTTACCACTAGCCACCGCCGAGCCAGACCACGAGGTTTTGACACTCAGTCTCCTACTTCCCTCTCGTCGGAAGTCAAGGACGAAGGTTACTCTCCTTCTCCTTTGCTCAAGACTCGTTGTATTTTCCAGAGTTCCTCTAGTTCTCCTTCAGCAATCCCTATTGCATGCCCTCTCCCCACAGTTCGTTTCTTTCTTTGTCTTGCAATGTTGCATGTGGAAAAAATTCCCCCGCAGTTGTTAGGTCTGAGGGCTTCTACAGATGGGCGGTTCACCCCCCCATCCCCTCATTAACTCATGAGGAGCCTCCCCACCTACCATCCTGGCGAGTAATTCATTCTAGGGCTAGAGAGACGCTTTGGTCTTTGAGCCAGTAAAGACCAATACAATATTGGTTCTGTGGAAGTTAAGGCTACCATTCCAAGTTCCTTCCACCAACTTTCATCAGCCATCGTGGTCTATTTTTCAGCACATCCCCCTCTCAAAAGTCATGCAATATATATATACACACATCATTTACATTCGTCGACCCGTTATACAGGGTCCATCAAATCACACATTCACATCTTGGAGTTTGCCATAATTCTTGGCCATTATAGTTATTTTTACAGACTGGTGGAAATAGGGTGTTACAATTTCCTCCCCCTTAAAGGAACATCATCCTCGATGTTCTATCTATCAATAGAATGTGTAAGTACAGAATTAAACAAAATCGGATATGCTTGTTTCATGGAATCTTCCATTTCCCAGGTAGCCTCATCTGGGCCAAAATGTTTCCACTACACCTTGACCTGTGCAATGGTTCAGTTCCTGAGTGGGGTTTCCTTTATGTCCAGTATGCATTGAGGTTTTGGTAGGAATTCTCCCTCCGGTTCCACTTGGATCACATACCAGTCAATTATATGATTAGAATCATGTACATATTTCTTCAATAATGAAACATGGAAAACATTATGTGCTTTTACTATGGGAGGAAGTGCTAGCCTATAGGCTACAGGCCCCACTCTATCTAGAACTTCAAAGGGTCCACAATATTGAGGTTCCAACTTGTCACATGCTCCCATCTTCAGGGAACTCTTCCTGGGCCTAACCCTGAGGTATACGTGGTCTCCTGCCTTGAACTCTCTTGGAGTTCTCTTTTGGTCGGCGTAGCTTTTCTCTTGGTTCTGAGCGACCTTTAGATTTTGTTTTATCTGAATCACTTGTTGTTATATTTCTTTCAACATGTTGGGTCCAATAGTAACTCTTTTTATGGGATTACTTCAACTGATTGGAGTATTTCATGGCCTACCGTAGAGGACTTTGAAAGGGCTCATCTTCAGGGATTCTTGGTAGCCGTTGTTGTAGGTGAATTCCACTAGTGGCACGTAGTCTTCCCACTTTTTGGGTTGATGCATTACATGCATCATGAGCATGTCTTCTAATATTTGATTCACCCTTTCCATCTGTCCATTAGTTTCAGGGTGATAGGCTGTGCTAAATAGTAACTTGGTCTCCAAACGAACCATCAATGATTTCCAAAAGTTGGAAGTAAATTTCATATCTCTGTCAGACACGATCTCTTTCGATATACCATGAAGTATAAATATCTCCTTCATGAATACATTGGCGATGTCTATTGCCTTACAAGTTGACTTGACATGGAAAAAATGGGTGGACTTGCTCAATTTATCCACCACTACCATGATGGTGTCATTCTGTTTGGTCGAGATTGGTAATCCGGTGATGAAATCCATGGAGATGGTTTCCCATTTCCATTCCGGGATTGGTAGAGGTTTTAATAATCCTACTGGGTGTCGGTGTTCTGATTTTACCTATTGGCATTCTATGCATTTGGCTAAGTACTTAGCTATGTCTTTCTTCAATCCAGGCCAATAGAATTGTTTCCTGGTGGTTGTGATCATCTTTTGGTATCCTGGATGACCAGTGTAGGGTATTTTGTGCAATTCATCCATTATGAACCTCTTCAAGTCATCACAATCTAGGATATACAATCTGTTTCTATAAGTGAGCAGACCTCCTTCCATCATCTGGTAGCCTCCATATCTTATCCCTATGGGTTCTTCTGCAGGTACGAGGTCACTATCTGGAAGAATGTGTCTATCTCTTGTGCATTTCTGACTCTTTCCTTGACATCCGTCTTGCAGGTGCTACCATTTCCAGGTGAATTGTTTTCATGCTTTTGCTAAGGGCATCAACCACACTATTTTCCTTTCCCTTAATATGTTTGATTTCAAAATCAAGCTCACTGAGGAGGGCCATCCACCTAGCTTGTCTGGCATTGAGCTTTGGTCGGTCGAACAGATATCATAATCCACAGTGGTCTGTCATAAGTATAAATTTTCTTCCCAGGAGGTAATGCCTCCACATTTTCAAGGCATGCACTATGGCGGCTAGCTCTAGATCATGGGTCACATAGTTGACTTCATGCTCATTCAATTTTCGGGATTCATAGTAGATTACACTTCCTCCTTGCAGAAGGACTCCTCCGATCCCTTCCTTATAGGCATCTATGCATACGAGGAAATCAACTTCCAGTTCGGCGATCTTCAGCACAGGTGCGTGGGTTAGTAGATGTTTCAGGGTTTGAAATCTTTCTTCACATTTTTGTGTCCACGTGAATTTTGTCCCCTTCTTCTGGAGGGTAGTGATTGGACTCAAAATCTTGGAGAATCCTTTTATAAATCTCCTATAGTATCCTGTCAAGCCCATAAAGGATATGATATCTGAAATGTCCTTCGGGGTAGGCAATTCCATGATAGACCTGATCTTATCAAGGTCTACTTGATCAAAATCTGGACCAGGGGTCAAATTTTAGCTCAAAAATCAACGTTAGCAGAATTTCCTCAAAATGAATGTGAGCTTAGGCCTCGTCATTGCGAACCCAATGCAACTTGTTTCATCTCAAACGGACATCGGGAGCGAGAGATATCGCGATCTGTCTGAATCGTCAAACAGGTAAAAATAATGGATGCTAACTGTGCAGTCCGTACAGTCCGTACGGATGATGATGTGGAATGACCATACACTGATGTGGTGGTTGTATGATGACATGGTAGAGGTGACATGGCAGTTTTGGATTGGCTGACATCTGGGCAAATCATGTTGTGACACGTGGCATCATTTTCGGCAAATGGTGTGGTGCCACGTGGCCCAGTGATGGGCTTCCACGTGGCACCCCTTTATTGGCTAATGGTTTGTTGTTTAAAATTTTGTGTTTTTCACTGGACTCGAACCGTGAACCTCCACCTACATCCAAATTTTGGGCAAGTCTGATTAACCAATGCGCCATGCCATTGGGTCTTAACAATACATGTTTTAAATTTTATTTAAATTAAAACCATGTTAGAGTTTGGGCGGTAAAAACCTATGGAGTCCGAGGGAATGGAACCTAGGACCTACCACAATAGGAAACAATTTGGCATAGGCCACCCAACCGACGTGCCATGCAAGTGTTTCTTAACACTAAACCTTTTCCATTATATTTAACTTTATGCTATGGTACGTTTGGTGGGGGTCCGGGCTGGGGTTAGCCCCAGCCCCCGGTTATTATGTGTGCGCATTAATTACATATGACCCCAATATAATGGTTGGTGCATGGATTGAACGGTTGTGTAAAATGACCTGCCACATGTTGCATTTCTATTTTCTTTGGACGGAGCCCTTTTTGGAAATGCGCGTGGTCACATGGACCCATGTGCCCGAGAGCTTGGCGGTTAGGGGCTAGAGGCGCCCTAACCATCCTACAGTTTGCACAGTTATTCGGTTGAGCGCGTGTGTTGGGTTTTCATGCTTTAAATTGCGTGTGAGCCAGGTTCAAACAACAAGGGTGCATTTTGTAGATGCAAAGACAACAAGTTTGAAGGAGGAAAATGGAGGAGGCCTAACTTCTTCATCTTTTGGCCGATTGAGGTGTCGTAAAATCCCAGCTAGGGGTTTTTGGACATATTGGATCCATTGGCACTATTATCAAGGCCATTTGAAGACTTCTATTTCAGGTTTTGCACCATTGAAGTTTCAGCAAGCTCCAGGGAGCTTGAAGCCCTCATTGCTTGAGGACATGTTTTTGGTGAGCCTATGTTTGTTTTCTGTGATTGAATAATCATTTTTGGCTAAGTTTTATGCTTTGAACACATTGGGACAGGTTTCAGAGGCTTTTGAGGACTTTTACAGGTTTTTTTTCCAAAGAGAAGCTCAGGGAATCTTATGGCCACATGTAGACAAGGTCATGCCCAAATGAGCCATAATCCGTTTTCAGAGTTCTATTAGTCATTTTTGGGGTTTTTATGTGTTCGGATCTCAATGGTACAGTCTATTTTTCCATTGGATTTGAGAAGCATCTTGTAAAAGAAATTTTGACAAATTAATCCCAGAGAGCCAAGTCCATTGATGGAGGCTCAAGGAGATGTAGCCCGGAGGGCGGTGAACTCCTTTATCAGCTTGTTCTTGTGGTGAGTTTGATGGTTTATTTGCTGCAAGTTGTGTTGATGTGTATTTGTTTAAAGTACATATTTAACCATCTAAAAGAACAATTCCTCACACATAAGAATTTACCAGAAGATACATGAACTTAACACATAATTTTATCTTGCATATTTTTACACATGAAGCAAGGTCCTGTAAAGTTTATTTTAATGAAGTAGAGGGTTCTTGCATAGCATAACAAGTCAGCCTTCTATTTTCAGATCAGGTGGTATCAGAGCATAGTTTGTTTTGCTCATGTGTTTTCCATTGATAGCTTGAGATTTAGTTGTTGGTATTTGTGCAAGTTTTGTTTTGAAGTTGGATATCTTCCAAGGATGGAGGAAGCTTCAAGCATTGATAGTTCTTATAAATCTTTATTATCTAAATTATTTGACAAAGAAGAGATTATAAATATGAGAGATTTAATGAAAGAGATGTGTGAAGACAGAAATGTGAACATTGCCCTTAAAGAGCAGTTGAAGGCCATGAAGAAGGAGAAAGACAAGCTTCTTCAAAGGTTGCATGAAATGGAGATTCAACTCCATGAGGCAAATGAAACCCTTAAAAAGTACATGCATGAACATGAGGTATGCAATTTTAGTTTATCTTCTAATTCCTCTCAATATGAATGTTTTGGTGTTTTTGAAAAGCACACAAGAGGAATAGGGTCCAAGTTATTGTTAAAAATGGGCTACGAAGGTAAAGGGTTAGGCAAGCATGCACAAGGAATTGTTGAGCCTATTGTTATTGAAGAAATACCCAAGTATTGTGGTCTTGGATATGAACGAATTGATGCAGAAAATTCCAAATTCGAGGAGACAAGGGAAAAAGTTTCAAGCACAAATTTTGTTCTAAGTTCACCTCCTCAAGAAGGCTTTAAAGGTGAAATTTCAATCCCTCCAGCATCCAAGGCTTGTGTTCAAGATGAATGTGAATTTGTGAAACGAAAGAGTTGTGACAACGATGAGGACAAGAACACTATTGTTGGTCTTCAAAGGAGAGCTTGTAACTCTTCAAATTCACCTCCTCAAAGAGGCGATAAAGGTGAATGTTCAAGGTATAATTCTGCTTATCATTTAATTGCTTTTGATTATGTTAAGCATGATAAATTTGTATGTAAAAATGGAAGAAAGAATCCATGTACATATTGTGGTTTATATAACCATCATGTTTCAAAATGTTGGAAAAGATTGACCAATTTCAGAAAACTTTATAAGCAAAGACAACGTGAAAAGAGGATGCAAAAGATTTGCACTCATTGTCAGAAGAGGGTTCATCTCATTGACCAATGTTGGACATTGCATCCAACTACTCATCCACAACACAAGAAGCAGATGGATAACGAGATTGGCAAGAATGGAAGAGGAGATTCCATCATCGATGTGAGTCAAGATGATTCACAAGAGGACGATTTCCAGCATAAAAGTCACCGTTGAGTTGGCTTGGTAAGAAATGGTTGGATTTCTTGAGCAAGTAAAGCTTGCATTTTCTGTTGTAAATGCACTTTTCCGCGTTATGTGTGCATTTATGGGAAGCATGATAAGTTGCATCAGTTTATCACAACTTGCATGATGCAAGTTGCATGTGAATGCAATTCATTTTGAAGGTATTTTTGTTGTTGCATAAATTCGCCAAGAGGATGTAAAAGATGGATATGATGTTCACTTGTTGCAGCCATTTATCTTTTTCATTTCAACTCTTATGTACCCACATGTTTCGGGTTTATGTACTTATGTTTGTACTGAAAGGAGAGTTGAAGAGTCATGCGCATGCATTTGTTTTTATGTATGTGTAAGAAGTGAACCTGGTGATGGTTCATCATGAATGATTCATGATTGTAACATGATTGTGTATCATGTTTGTCGACTTGTCAATTTTGGGAAGATTGAGATGTTACAAATGAGTCTCAACTGGTGTTGATGATTGTCTTACAACTATGTTGTGTCGATCATGTTTTTTGACTTGTGTTTAGTCGATGGTGTTTGTTGTCTTGTAAGTCAATTTTGAGTATATCGAGATGCGGGAAAATTCCATGTACTTTGATGAAGTACAAGATGTGATAGTTTTTTTAAAGAGAAAAAGACTTTGTTAGCATCATTTTCAGTCTTGTATAATTTGTTTTCAATATTGATGGTTTTCTTGGCTTGTGACAAGATGTCGCGGGAAAGTTTTTGCAGCCATTGGAGAGCTGATTGTGTTGACGTTAAAGAGTTCACAAGAGGGACTTTATTCTCAGTGGGAAGGTTGGAAGTCTTCCAAGAACAGAGAGAACAGTGGGTCAACAGCAGCCAGAGAACAGTGGTTGAGGGACATAGTCAGTTGCAGTGTACGGTATGTCAAAGTATTCAGGTGATTGTCGAAAATACTTTTCAAGTAGAATCAGTTGATATAACTTGAAAGCAGACAGATAATCATAAGCTTTTGTGGGTCCAAAATCCTTTCAGTGGGAAGGTGTGATCAAAATCTAGACCAGGGGTCAAATTTTAGCTCAAAAATAAACGTTATCGGAATTGCCTCAAAACAAATGTGAGCGTAGGCCTCGTCACTGCAAACACAACGCAACTCGTTTCGTCTCAAACGGACATTGGGAGCGAGAGATATCACGATCTGTTCGAATCGTCAAACAGGTAAAAATAATGGATGTTGACTGTGCAATCCATACAGTCCGTATAGATGCTGACGTGGCATGACCATACGCTAACGTGGTGGTCGTACGATGACATGGTAAAGGTGATGTGGCATTTTTGGATTGGCTGACATCTGGGCGAATCGTGTTGTGACACATGGCATCATTTTCGGCAAATGGTGTGGTGCCACGTGGCCCAGTCATGGGCTGCCACGTGGAACCCCTTTATTGGCTAATGGTTTGTTGTTTAAAATTTTTTGTTGTTCACCGGACTCGAACCGTGAACATCCACCTACATCCAAAGTTTGGGCAAGTTCGATTAACCAACGCGCCATGCCATTGGGTCTTAACAATACATGTTTTAAATTTTATTTAAATTAAAACCATGTTAAAGTTTGGGCAGTAAAAACCTATGGAGTCTGAGGGAATGGAACCGAGGACCTCCTACAATAGGCAACGATTTGGCATAGGCCACCCAACCAGCGCGCCATGCAATTGTTTCTTAACACTAAACCTTTTCCATTATATTTAACTTTATGCTATGGTACGTTTGGCGGGGGTCCGGGCTGGGGTTAGCCCCAGCCCCCGGTTATTATGTGAGCATTAATTACATATGACCCCAATATAATAGTTGGTGCATGGTTTGAATGGTTGTGTAAAACGACCTGCCACATGTTGCATTTCTATTTGCTTTGGACGGAGCCCTTTTTGGAAATGCGTGTGGTCACATGGACCCATGTGCCCGAGAGCTTGGCGGTTAGGGGCTAGAGGCACCCTAACCGTCCTACAGTTTGTACAGTTATTCAGTTGAGCACGTGTGCTGGGTTTTCACGCTTTAAATTGCATGTGATCCAGGTTCAAACAACAAGGGTGCGTTTTGTAGATGCAAAGACAACAAGTTTGAAGGAGGAAAATGGAGGAGGCCTAACTTCTTCATCTTTTGGCCGATTGATGTGTCGTAAAAGCCCAGCTAGGAGTTTTTGGACGTCCTGGATCCATTGACACTGTTATCAAAGCCATTTGAAGACTTATTTTTCAGGTTTTGCACCATTGAAGTTTCAGTAAGCTCTAGGGAGCTTGAATCCCTCATTGCTTGAGGACATGTTTTTGGTGAGCCTATGTTTGCTTTCTGTGATTGAATAATAATTTTTGGCTAATTGTTATGATCTGAACACAATGGGACAGGTTTTAGAGTCTTTTGAGGACTTTTACAAGTGTTTTTACCAAAGAGAAGCTCAGGGAAGCTTATGGCCACATGTAGAAAAGGTCATGCCTAGATGAGCCATGATCCGTTTTCAGAGTTCTATTAGTCATTTTTGGAGTTTTTATGCGTTTTGATCTCAATGGTACAGTCTATTTTTCCATTGGAGTTGAGTAGCAGATTTTAAAAGAATTTTTGACAAATTAATCCCAGAGAGCCAAGTCCATTGATGGAGGCTCAAGGAGATGTAGCCCAGAGGGGGGTGAACTCCTTTATTAACTTGTTCTTGTTGTGAGTTTGATGGTTTATTTGTTGCAAGTTGTCTTGCTGTGTATTTGTTTAAAGTACATATTTAACCATCTAAAAGAACAATTCCTCACACATAAGCATTTACCAAAAGATACATGAACTTAACACATAATTTTATCTTGCATATTTTTACACATGAAGCAAGGTCTTGTAAAGTTTATTTTAATGAAGTAGAGTGTGCTTGCATAGCATAACAAGTCAGCCTTCTATTTTCAGATCACTACTGCTATCCCTTCTTCATATAAAACATGGCCCAAGTAATGTATTTGCTTATGAAAAATGTCACACTTGTTAAATTTGGCATAGAGATGATCTTCTCTTAGCACTTGAAGCACAAGCCTAAGGTGTTCCTCATGTTCCTCTCTATTATTGGAGTAAATTAATATGACGTCAATAAAAACCAACACAAATTTGTCTAGGAATTTGCTGAGCACATTGTTCATCAAGCACATAAAAGTGGCAGGGGCATTGGTCAATCCGAATGGTACCACCACGGACTCGTAGTGACCATATCACATCCTGAAGGTAGTTTTATGGATGTATTCACCCTTGATTGGGACTTGATGGTATCCAGATCTCAAGTCAATCTTTGAGAAGATAGAGGCACCTCTCAATTGATCGAACAAGTCATTGATCCTAGGTAAGGGGTACTTGTTCTTTATGGTTTCCTTATTGAGTTGTCTATAATCTATACACAATCAGAGGGTACCGTATTTATTTTTCACAAACAAGACTAGTGCTCCCCATGGAGACACGCTGGGTCGGATATAGCCTCTATCCATCATTTCTTTTAGTTGTAATTTAAGTTCAACTAGCTCAGGTTTTCTCATCCTGTAGGGTGTCCTAGACACTGGCACCGCTCCTGGTGCAAGTTCTATTGAGAAGTCGATGTCCCTTCTCAGAGGTAAAATCGATACCTCATCCGGAAATACATCTTTGTATTCTCTCAGTGTGGGGTGGTCTTCGAGGCTTGGTTTGTCACCTTCAATTTTTTTCAACATTTGTATTGCATATAGTGGACATCCTTTTCTGCAATACTTTCTCATTTGAAGAGATGATATTTGTCTCACCAAGACATGCTTTTGGATTCCTTGAAGGGTTATTTTTCTTCCTTATTCACTTACACATCCCAAGGTTTTATGGTAACAATCCAGTCTGTCTTTATGGGTCGTTAGTCAGTCCATACCAATCAACAGATCATACGATCCCAGATGTAATATGTTAAGGGTTGCTTGGGTGGGGAATTCGCCCATAATGAATTGGCAGGATGGTATGACCTCTGCTACCCTTCTTTTGGTGCCAGTGGATAACTGTACCAACCATGGATTGGTGTTTTTATGTGGTTGTAGTTTACATTTATCCACCGCCTTAGGGTCTATATAACTCAAATTTGACCCAGGGTCAATCAGAATAGACACTAGATGGTTGGTGATCATACCTTTGATTTCCACCACTGAAGCTTGGTGGTCAGCTTGGTTATTATCCAAGGCTGCATAAATTTGTAGTACACTCTTGGCCACGTTATTGACGGTGGTAGCTTCTTGAACGTTCTAAATTCTTCAGTTGTTTTGTTTTCGATTCGAGCAGTGCCTCAGTAAATGTTATTCTCCACAACTCCAACATTTCAAAGGTTCTCTCTTTGGTTTATCAGTCTTTTCTGGGGCAGATCCAAAAAGTTTATTTCCGTCCAAGGAGGGAAAGTTCTACTGGTGTACGCTTTGGGTTGAGAAGCTCATCCTTGAGTTCCTTTTATAGTCCTTAAATCTTGGGGATTTAAACCCCTTTTTCTAGAATTGATAACTATTCTTATGCTTTCAGCCTTCGTGAGGTCTTGTATGAGGCCCAAGTTGTTCATTACAATATCTTGCCTTTCAGATAGTATCTTCTAGGGTCTTTGGTTTGTCAAATTCAATCCTGTTCTGATAGTCCTTAGGTAGTCCACTGATGAATCATTGCACCTTTCCATTTTTTTCTTTTATGTAGGGTACATACCTTAGTAAATGGAGGAATCTTTTGACATATTCCTCTATGGTGAGTTGCCCCAGCTTGAATTCATAGAATTCTTTATCCTTTTCGTCGAAGTATTTTTTCGACAGATATTTCTTCCTGGAGTATTTCTCAAACCGTTCCCAAGATAGGTCTTCTTCATGAATCCCTTTTACATTCTTAAGTTCTTCGCACCAAATGGAAGCGTTTCCATTCAAGTTAAAGGTGGCTACTCGAGCTTTCAAGTTTTATGAGAAGTCATGGACTCTGAAATACTTCATTACTCCAAGTAGCCAGGCCTCTGCTTCCTCTCCTTTCTTTATTTAACCATTGAAGGAGGGTGGTTTGGCCTTCTTGAACTCTTCGAAATTATGATTCTTGAAAAGTTTTCACTTCCTTCATTTTCTTCGGGAATGAGAGCTAGTTCTGCTGCTAGAAGATCCCTCCGAGTCGCCATCTTCCTTTCCAAAGGAATCATCCAATGCTTGTCCCTTATCTCTGGGGTAGACCTTTATCCAAGTTCTCCTCTCAGTGTGGCCACTGACAGAACTACGTTTCTATATCTCAGGTTCATGTTGCAATTGTCTTTGTATCTCAGATAATCTCTACAGAAAAACTGCATTAATTTTCATTTGCTTCTCTTGCTCTTTTATCATTCTCTCATTGTTAGCCTTACAGCTCTGTAATTCGACCATGAGGCTCCTCATAGTCTCAGCTAGATCTGGAGGGGTCCCTATCGGCTTCCTTTCGTCAGAATCTTCATCTCTATTGTGGGATCTCTCCCCCACTTCATGGTGAGTCACCATTTTATACGTCTGTAATTTCCCGCGGTTGATCTTCCACTTGTGTGCAGAATAAAAATGTTGGTTGTTAGTCAATATTTATATTCATTTATGACCAGTACATAATTCATATTTTTCACATGCACACACACAATAGGATTTTTCATTCCTAACTTCGACCTTTAATTGAGGGGGTCAAGATAAAGAGTTACTCCTTTTAACAATACTCTGAATGGAGTTTCTGCACAATCCATTCATGAGCCCAAGTAGGCCAAGTGTTGGAACCATGCTCTGATACCAATTTGTAACACACCCACTACAGGAACTAATATTTTTTGGCTTTTTCCTTCTTTTCACTGAGGAATAGAATCCCAGAATTCCTATGGGGCCTGATGCATACCCTACCATCCCTTATCCTTACCCATGTGATCGTTGGCTATGAACACATGCCTTACCAGAGAGGTGCTTCCGGCTTTTGTGATTCGAGAAATTGCGATGCATGTGTTCCCCTGCTCTCTTGTCTCTCAAAGTGCCAAAATCCGAAAGGGACCAATAGTTCATCACAATTAATAACGCCTCAGATTGAAGCCTCACACTCCACCTTTCGGGGTTTCGCATACTGGGTTTTTGCGGTATAAGAGGGCGAAGGTCTCCTACCCTTCGGTTTTCCAGGAGCCGAAACACAGAAAACCCTATATCCTCCAAACTCATTTCGGGGTTTCATACATCGGAATTTCATGTCTAGCAAATATGAGGAAAACTGACCTTTGGAGATCCCGGGTACTGAAACGCCAAAACACCAAAACCATGTGTGAAAATCCATTTCAGGACTTCTCCTATCGGGATTTCTCGATATGCGAGGACAGGAGAGTTTCTCACCTGGGTTTCTCGAGAGCCGAAACTCCAAAACATCATAAATTTTCCACGCTCTATCATTTTAGGATTTCGTAAGTCAAGGTTTCAGGACTGGCGAGTGCGAGAGACTTGCCTTTAGGTATCCTGGGTGTTGAAACACCGAAACACCATATCTCATCCATGCTATTCTTATTTCTGGGTCTCGCAAGTCGGGATTTTGCAACTAGCGAGTACAAGGGGTCTTATCCTTGGGGTTCCCGGGTGCTGAAACGCCAAACCACCAACCCAAGTCACACTATACCATGTGAAGCCCGGAAGTCTTGCATCTAGGTTTCCTGGGAGCCGAAATTTAGGAACCGATATATATATATTGCTAATATTATATCGGGGTTTCGCAAACCGAGATTTTGTGAGGTGTGAATATAAGGAAAAACTGACCCTTGGGAATCTCGGGTACTGAAACGTCGAAACACCGAATCTATACATGCTAATCCATTTTAGGGTTTCACAAGTCGGGATTTCGTGACATGCAAATACAAGGAAACGTTCCCTTGGGTATCCTGGGTGTCGAAACACTGAAATATCAAGACTTATCCATGCGTTGTCCTTTCGGGACTTCACAATTCAGGGTTTCGGGACTTGCGAGTACAAGGGAACTCGCCCTTGGGTATTCCGGGCCCTGAAATGCCAAAACACCAAAATCTAACCACGCTATACCATTTTGGAGTTTCACAAGTCAAGATTTCACGATGTGCGATGAAAAGAGGTCTCGCATATGGATTTCCCAGGAGCCAAAACTACGAAGTTCATATATATATACGCTAAGCTCGTTTCGGGGTTTCGCAGGTCAGGATTTTGTGACATGCGAATACAAGGAAACTCGCCCTTGGGTATCCCGGGTGTCGAAACGCCGAAACATCAAACTTTAGGCCATAAAACCCTTCAACGGATTGTTAGGTAATTATCACCAGGTTTGGTGACCTGACTGAAAGGCCTTCATGAATTATCGAGCTATGAACTCTGTGACAGGGGTGAGGTAAGATTAAGTATTTATTTAAAAATGGTAGTCCTTTCAAGGAACTCACTCCGACTCTCGAATATGATGGAGCTTCCTGGAAGGAGGAGCCTTCGGGGAGACAACCCAGAGCATGGCATGGGTCAAGTACATGGGACAACTCTCCAGGGAATGAGCTCGAAATCTGAACTTATGCATTCTATACATAAATCAATTATAGTTATATAAGTATAAGCACGCATTCATTGTTGCTGATTGAAACACCAGACAACCAATTCTATACAAAAATCAATCATTTATAAGTGTACAAACATGAGCATGCATCCATTTTATTCAATTCAAGATATGATATGTAAACCCTTATCAGAAAGAACACCAAGTATGGCATGACCATTGAGAGGGGTGATCATTTCCACCCAACCGTAGGCTCAGCGACTCCCAATGGATTTATCACTAGCCACCTTCAAGCGAGACCATGAGGCTTTGAGACTCAGTCTCCTACTTCCCGCTTGTCGGAAGTCAAGGACGAAGGTTACTCTCCTTCTCCTCTGCTCAAGACTCACTGTATTTTATAGAGTTCCTCCGGTTCTCCTTCTGCGATCCCTATTTCATGCCCTCTCCCCACACTTCCTTTCTTGCTTTGTCCTACAAGGTTTCTTGTGGCGCAAATTCCCCCACAGTGGTCAAGTCTGAGGGCTTCTACAGATGGGTGGTTCACCCCACCCATCCCCTCATTAACTCATGAGGAGCCTCCCCACCTACCATCCTGGCGAGTAATTCATTCTAGGGCCATAGAGCAGCTTTGGTCTTTGAGCCAGTAAAGACCAATACGATATTGGTTCGGTGGAAGTTAACACTACCATTCCAAGTGCCTTACACCACCTTTCATCAGCCATCGTGGTCCCTTTTTCAGCACATCCCCCTCTCAGCAATCATGCAACATATATATACACACATCATTTACATTCGTCGACCCTTTATACAGGGTCCGTCAAATCACATATTCACATCTTGGAGTTTTCCATAATTCTTGGCCATTATAGTTATTTTTACAGACTAGGGGAAACAGGGTGCTACAACTATGTGTATAAGCCATTGATTAATTTATGTTTTTCTTAGGAATATATATGCATTTCTTTACTTCACAAGTTTAAAACTTACATGTGGTATCATAACTCATTTTTGGCTTCATAGGGATGCCTATGTTGCTAAGGGTTTGGCTCGATATTGATAGATCAAGTTTATCTTAGGTCTATGATAAGCCTGGGTTTAGTGGGATATTTTGTAGTGGTGATTCGAGTGTAGAAAGAGGAATGGAGAGCTCTTCTAGAATCGAGATAGAGAAGTTCAATGGTAAACAAATTGAGCTATGGAAGCTCAAGATGGAGGAAATTCTTGTAGAAAAATAACAATGGCTCGTTGTGGATCCTGGTACACAGCCTACTGGTACGTAGCCTACTGGCACACAATCGACTGATACACAATCTACTAGTATAGAAACTACTAGTAAACAACCTACTGGTATGTCGAATGAAGATTGGGAGAAGCTGGACATAAGATAAAGGAGTATTGTTCGACTCTACTTGGCAGATTCGGTGTTGTTGAATGTCTCGGGAGAATATACGGCCAAGGAACTATGGGATAAGTTAGGGAATTTGTATCAATCAAAGTCTGTGGTAAATAAAGTTGTTTCTTCGAAATAAGTTGTATCATCTTAGGATGGAATATGGATATTCTGTGAAAAAACATCTAAATGACTTTAATACTCTGGTAAGTTAACTTTTATCTTTTAATATTATGATTGTAGAAGAAGATAATTTTATTACTTTGTTATGTTCTTTTCCAGACTCTTGGGATAACCTGGTTGTAGCAATTTGTAGCACCACTCAATATAGATTGAAGTATGAGGATCTACTTTCATCCTTGTTATCTGAAGAGATGAGGTGGAAAAGCATGGATTGTCATAGCACATATGCTTTATTTGTAAGAGGTCATACTTAAGACAGGAATCTTGGTA
>ML795651.1:283383-302370 GCA_009831015.1 Picea engelmannii
AATCTGTAGGTAGATCTAAGTATCCAATAAAATATTTGAGGAAATGTTGGAAGTGTGGTAAAATAGGGCATTATAAGAAAGATCACAAGTCTAAGAAGGTTGATAAACCAAAGGGATCTGATAGTACCTCTTCCACAGAGGAAAAAACCTCCACTGAAGAAGGAGGTGATGTTTACCTGGAATATACAGGTACACATGCAAACTGTGATGTATGGTTGATCGAATCATGTTTTTCATACCATATGACTCCTCACTGGGATTGGTTCTGTGAATATGAAAAATACGATGGTGGTGATGTATTCCTAGGAGATGACTCGACAGCCAAAATAATTGGACATGGAAGGGTTAAGTTGTTGCTAAAATATGGAAGGATTATAACTCTCCCTGGGGTTCTGCACATTCCAAAACTTGCTAGGAGTCTAATATCTGTAAGCAAGTTGGATGATGTAGGAGTGGATACTCTATTGGGAAAGGGAACTTGCAAGATGGTACGAGGAGAAATGGTGTTCATGAGGGGAGTTCAATGTGGAACTTTGTACAAGTTGTTGGGAAGAACTTATACTAATGGGTGTAACAGTTATGTTTTCCCTAGAAATACAAATAAAGAAGACAAGACTGATATTGTCCCTGGAAAGAAGACCATGATGTGGCATCAAAGACTGGGGAATATTGGAGAAAAGGGCCTTGGAACACTAGATGGTAAAGGTATGGTTGAAGGTATGTCTAATTGCACTCTGGATTTTGATTTTTGTGAACATTGCATATATGGTAAACATAGTCGAGTAAGATTCCCATCTGGTGCTACAAGAGAAAAGGGGATCTTAGAGTTGATACACAATGATGTGTTTGGACCTGTGTCTATTCCATCACTAGGTAAATCTGTTTATTATGTTTCATTCATACATGATTTCTCAAGGAACACATGGATTTATTTTCTTAGAAAGAAATATGAGTTATTTGATACATTTAAAGAGTTTAAGGCCCTGGTAGAAAATTAGACAGACAAGAAAATAAAGGTATTGAGGAAATATAACGGTGGGGAATTCTGCGGAAATGAATTCGAAGAATTCTGTAAGAAGTGTGGTATAGCAAGTAAGGGGAGTACTTCATACACACCTTAGCAGAATGAAGTTGCAGAAAGGATAAACATGACACTGATGGAAAAATCAAGGAGAATGCTTAGTGGTGTTGATTTAGGATAGGAATTATGGGCAGAGGCAGTGGGTACAACATGTTACCTGGTCAATTGATCACCCTCATCAACGTTGGATGATAAAAATCCACACGAGGTATGGATTGGTAAGACAACCTCTCTTGAACATCTCAGAGTGTTTGGTTGTGATTCTTATGTACATGTTCCAAAGGAAAATAGGAGTAAGATAATAGAGATAAAAAGTGTATCTTTATGGGTTATAAATATGGTGTGAAAGGTTATAAGATTTGGAACCCAGAAACTAAGAAGATTTTTTACAGTCGAGATGTTGTTTTCAAAGAGGTAAAAGATGTTTCCAAATAGGAATTCATACCAATACAAGAAGAACCTGAGAAAATAGAGCTTGATTTGGATGATGCAAAATATGAATCATCTGAAGAAGATGAAGAAAATTAGGAATAACCTCATACCCAAGCATTGAGGATATCAATGAGGGAAAGAAGGAAACCAGAAAGGTATAGTCCACCTGATTTTCGTTCTAATTTTGTTTTATTTATTATTCATGATGATCCCAGAACTGTCAGGGAAGTAGTGAATTCAGAGGATAGTAAACTCTGGAAGAAATCCATGGTTGAGGAAATGGATGCCTTGGATAAGAATAAGGCATGGAATATATTCGAGTTTCTAGATGGAGGAAAATATGTTGATAGCAAATGGTTACTTAAGAAGAAGTTTAATGAAGAAGGGAAAGTGGAGAAATACAAAGCTCGGTTAGTAGAAAAAGGTTATTCCCAACTATAGGGAATTGGCTTTGGTGAGATTTTTTCTTCTATTTCCAAGTTAACTTCTATTAGATTTATTTTATCTATTGTTGTTTCTTTTGATATTGAAGTGGAACAGATGGATGTGAAGACAACATTCCTACATGGGGATCTAGAAGAAGAAATCTACATGAAGTTGCCAGAAGGATTTGTATTGAAGGGAAAGAAAGAGATGGTCTGTAAGCTAAAGAATTCACTATATGGTCTGAAGAAATCACCTACGACGTGGAAGCAAAAGTTTGACACATACATCCTTAGATTTGGATTTGCAAGAAGCAGGGCTGATCACTGCGTATATTCCAAGTAGGTTGGTAATCACTTCATTTATGTAGTGTTGTATGTTGATGACATGTTGTTGGTACGAAATAACATGGATGTTATCAAGGAGGTGAAATCATAGATATCCTCCAAATTTGACATGAAGGATCTCAATGATGCTAAATTCATTCTGGGAATGGATATTAAAAGAGATCGTGCAAACAAGAAACTCTTGTTGAATAAAAGAAAATATGTTGAGACGATATTGTAGAAGTTTAATATGCATGGAAGTAAACCAGTCAAGGTTCTTATTCCTATAGGTGTAATGTTATCTGCAGATAAGTGTCCCAAGACAAAAAAAGAAGAAGAGGACATGTCCCATGTTTTGTATGCTAGTGTAGTTGGCGATTTGATGTATGAACTGGTTTGTACTAGATCAGACATTGCACATGCAGTGGGAGTTTTGAGAAGGTATATGTCAAAACTAGGGAAGGAGCATTAGAAAACAGTAAAGAGGGTTTTAAGGTATTTGCATGGCACTACCAATTATGGATTTTTCTACCAAGGAAGACTAGGATTGGACAGAGTGGTGGACATACATGGGTTTCTTGATGCAGACTGGGCTAGAGATATAGATCACAGAAGATCCACAAGTGGGTATGTGTTTAACCTATTTCGAGGAGAAAATAGTTGTATGAGAAAAATACAGGTTGTAGTGGCACTCTCAACTACATAAGTTGAATACATGGAAGCCACTCATGCAAGAAAGGAAGCAGTATTGTTACATAGATTGTGTCCAGGTATTGGGTTGGTACAAAAAGCAGTGATATTAGAGTGTGACAGTTAGAGTGCAATATTCCTAGAAAAGAACTTTGGTTATCATTAGAAAACAAAGCATATTGATGTTCAATATCACTTTGTGAGAGAGATGGTTGAAGAAAAGAAGGTGTTGGTGGAAATGGTTGACACTTTGAAGAATGTTGCATATTCATTGACAAAAACTGTGAGCACAGAGAAGTTCTCCTGGTGTAGAGTAACAATGGGCATTGTTGCCCTGGATTGTTGACTATGTAAGCCTGTGAAACCCCGTATGAAAAGTAAAAGACAAGTGGGAGGATGATGGTTATGTGTTATATTCTTTCCATGTGTGTGTGTGTGTGGGTGCGTCATATTCGACAACTGCGTATTTTAGCGGATTTTTCTATTTTTAGCGGTTTTATAAATTAATCCCAGATTAAGGGATTAGGGTTTTGGTAGCTACGGAATACCCAAAACATTGTATATATTGTATGGTGAATGGGGAACTTAATACAATGAATATTTGAAAGGTGTGGCACCAAGGAAGTCTGGTTTTCTCCCGGTTAATGGTTTCTAGCGTAAATATTTGTGTGCTATGTGAATGATCCATTGATTAATTTATGCTTTTCTTAAGAATATATATGCATTGATTTACTTCACAGGTTTAAAACTTACACTTAACCCCAAACAAATGCTCAAATACGTTATGCAAGTTGACAAGTTAGGTTTGCAGAGGGTCTCAAGGTGTCCTATTGGGCTAACCTTTCTTAAGTTTGGGGTGTTTCCTAGCTGGAGTCTATTCCAAGTCATGTAAGTGTATGAGGTGGCATGGGGTAAATATTTGGGCATGGGATGCATGTGATAACAGGTGTTAGTGCCGCCATTTTTCTTTCCAGATAGAGTCAGTTCTAAGTCACGTTGTGACCCATGTGTCCAAACATGTGAAGTCAAGTATGTAGCATTGTTAGGTCGAGGTAAGCAAGTGATCGGTTGGCCCTTGGAAATGGGAAGGGATGTCAGAGTAGAAACTTATATAATTGGTATGGGTATGTATTTTCCAATGAGTCGAGTCCTGTTAAGAAACTAGTATCTATGTGTATAGGTTGAGTCAAGTAGTTAATGGAAGTCACATCAAAAAGTATAGCATGTTATTATTAGTTCATCATGAAGGAAAAATGAATGAAAAATCACGGTGTTCTTATCATGCATTCCCAACAAACCTTATCGCATGTATCCTACACATGGGGATTTACCATGGAAAACCTGCAACTCGACTCAAAACTGTCCCTTAGCATGATTCCTTCTTCTTCCCAACTTGTTATAAATCATAGATGCTCATAACTATTTTCAGTCATAGAACCAGGCCCGCACTCTATTTGCAATTTTCCTTACTAGTCCAGTTGCTTCAGATCCCCCCCCCTTTGTGTGCCTGTTGGATATACTGCATGTAGAATATACACTGGTCATGCCATGGCGACCTCTCAGAGCATAAGGAAAGGCATGTGGAGCAGCATAATTGCAATATCCAAGCCCCAAAACAATTGGGAGTCATTCTCACCCATAGAAGGAAATCCCAATGATGTGAAAGGAGTTATTCCTTTAGCCGCAGTGAAGATGAGATCAAACCCTGCAGAAACTAAAGTGGAGGGTTTTGCACAGGAAGGGAAGATGATAGAAGCCCCGTCTCCTCAAAATAATATGCCTCGGAGGAGGGGCAGGACAAGGAAGAACAAGTAAGTTGTGGAAGCTCGATTTCCAGAAAATCTGCTTGACAGATTGAAGGCTAAAGAACTACTCATGCATGCCATCTGGTTAGAGCCTGTTGAAGGATCGAGCAACCAAGACAGGAGAAGAAAAAGGAAAGTGGATATCACAGGAGTGAATGATCAAGATCCATATTAGAAATTGAAGTAGGAAAAGCTGGCTATCGTTGAACTCTCTCAGGAAAACATGGAGTTGAGGCAGCAATTAGTGACAAAGATCATGGAAGCATTAGCAACACAGGGTCGAAACGTGGCATGGATAAAAAGACAGCTCAGAGAGGTGCAATACACCATTGTATAGCTTCAATAAGCACAGAGACTGAGGGAAGAAATGAATACAGAGTATTCCAGAGAATACGAAGTGACCGAGAGGGAGGCTCGCGTGGCTCTTGCTAGTGCACAAAAAAAACGAGCCTAGTTGACACTCGTCTCTGCATATGAAAACATAAGACGAATCTTGGCAGTTTTTAAAGAAATGTTTCCCCAAAGCGCTCTACCTTTTTTGATAAAGGCCGCGACAATGAAAAATCTACTCGCCACACACATTTTCCAACATATGAACGTGCAATGGAAATCAAATCCGTTATAGTGGATAGCAAGTTCCTGACAAACACCTGTTCGCTCGGACACCTAATCAAAGGGATACACTGACACATCTTTTCTTCATATCGAAACCTAACCAATGATCAGATCCTCATGGAATATTTTTGGATGGTCATGGGTAAAAAGACATGATTATTGTCTATTTTTGGGAAGTTCCATGCGAAGAGTCTTCAACGCATGCTACTCATTTTTTCTAGTTTTAGGGTTAGCAGTCAAAAAATAGGCTATCCCAAGCGACGCCCTCGTTTATATATTTCATCTTTTCGATGTAAACTGGGTTGGTTGGAAAATTTGGTAGACGACAACTATTGTATGTAATTTGAGTTTTTTGATTGAAATTTAATGCAAAGGTCCTGTAACTTTATGAAAAGATTCTAGTTGTAGTAGTTGGATGTATTGTGTCTCTTTATTTTCATATGTGCTTCCTATCATATTTATTCATATCATTTTCTATCTATATCAGAATAAAATTTCAAACCTGTGGATTCGTTGTGCAACGCCCCTTGTTCGCGCCACTTAGAAAAAACATTTTCCTCTAAAAGTTAACTCTAAATTCACCCGTAGAGGTGCTCTGAGTTACTTCTTCTGTTTTTATCCTACCTCACATTACAGTTTTACACTGAAGACTATTAATCACCTATCCTTATCCTCTCAAGTTCAGTCACTGAGTCATTTTTCTCCGTCATTCCCTCAGATCGACTCCATAGTCCAAGTATTACTTTGTTGTGCCAATATAACTAGAACCCATTATATCAAAGGTGATAAATAGAGCCACTTCTTTTCAAAGCCATATCCTACACGAAGACCATGCCTCCCGAGAGAGGCCTCTCCAGATCCAAAAGGATAGTTTTGGGTCTCAAAGTTGGTTGGAAAAGTTACCTTCGTCATTTGTCTATCATCCAAACAGATTTATGTAGTTCTAAAATTTCTGGCACCGTTGTCGAGGATGAAATTGAATAGATTTTCCCTCGGAGAATGACTAAAGTTGCAGTTTTCCCCTGAGCATAATAGATGGAAAAACATTTGTACTGACTGAAACCCTTACCCTGACGACTCCAGTCCAAATTGATTAGTAGCTCGAAGTAGCACAGTTCAGGAACCCTAGCTCTAAAGACAATTTATACCTAAAAAAATCCTGACCCAAACCCCACAAATCCTGTGTACAACCTCGAGAAGATTCTTCGCAGAACTAGAGAGAAAGTGTCAGACCTATTCTACTACCTAGACATAAGCCTTTCCTTTCCCAAAGATGATGCATAGAGCATTGATGACCTTGAGTTTGACGCATTCTTCAAGAAAACTCTTTCAAGTCTAAGTCAGAAACCGGTTTGGAAGAGACTGTTTTCGACCAAAAGAAATTACAAGCCCTAGTATCAAATAATATCCCTCAGAATCTGAATCCTCCTAGGGATATGGCCGCAAGATTCGCTCTCCTCATCCTTCCAACCCAATTACATGACTTGCCTTAGAATTATAGCCAGAGAATCAGGTTCTATGACTCTGAGGGAAATGTTTCCGCTCAGAGGCACCTAGACTAGTTTAATGATTTCATAGACCTGAAAGAGGAGGACTACGCAGATGCAAAAATGCAGTTGTTTGCGTAGAGCCTTTCAGGAGATGTAATAAAATTGTTCAAATCCCTCCCACCTGTGAGCATTCGGGATTTCACTTCATTCAAGACGTCATTCCTAAATAAATGGGGGGACAATAAAAACCCTTTGCAACTGATAACACAATACAATAATATGAAGAAAGAACTAGAAGAGACAGTGCAGGAATTATCAGACTATTTTTTGAACGTGTACAACTCAATCCCTATGGAAGTCAAGCCGCCCCTCGGTGTTGTTCTATTGCGATACGTTGATTCCTTTGACAGTGATTTCTCCCTGTTGTTGAGAGAAATAATATCAACAATTCTAGACACTATAACGAGTAGTGTTGTTGAAGTCAAAGTAAACATGATGGCGTTGGGAAAAATAAAACCGAGGTTCAACCGAGGTGACAAGAGACCCCAAGGATATGCACAGTGATCAACGCCGTGGTCCTCCAACGACAAGTTCAACATGATGATCAATACCATGGAGAAGTTGATGGAGAGAATGTCCATGGGAAATAGACCTACTGCCTGAGAACAAAATGACCCACAACCAAGGAATCAAAACCTCAGAAGGGGTCAAATCCCTCAGATCAGACAGAGGGAACAGAAAAAGAAAAGGGATCAAGGTGACCAGCAGGTGAGACCCCCTTTCTAGAACAACTACGTAGATGAGGATTTTGACCAGACATTTGATGACCAGATTCATTGTTGCGATGACAAAATCCCACGCGTGTTCTTGAAAAAGAGAGAGCATGATCGGTATATGAACAGAAATGAAGACTTCATGTCAGATATCGATGATGCTATGATAATTGAAACAAATGATGTGTCATCTTGGGAGATAGAAGATTTCAGGAAAGGCTATCAAAATGCCATCATGCAGTTCCAGAAGAAGTAAACCTCCGGAGCAAAGACGTTCCTACTAAGTTGCAACAAGTGAACCCCATAAGGAAGCCCCCGGTGAACACCCCTTCCATAATCCAGCCAAGGTCAGACAATGTGACCAAGGATGCGACATAGAAATCTAAGTTGAAGGAGGAGGTCCCCAAGAAATCTCTGTAGACAGGTCGGGAGGCAAGTGGAAAAGAGGTAGATAAAACATGCCTCCCTTTCAATTTTGAACATGATATGGCCAAAATAAAAATATCTGTCATGTTCAATGAACTTATTAGAAAAGGTGATTATTGGGAACAAATCATTAAAATGTTGAAAATGAGGGAACACCTGATACTTTGAATATTCAATATGATCACCCCGCTATCCTTTTTGGTCTGTGCGTTGAAGAGACAAGTGAGACCGAAGACGTCCCTATATTCTATGTCAGTCTGAAATTCCATGACATGACCCTGCATAAATCTATGCTAGATTCTAGCACATCTCACAACCTCATGCCAAAGGTGATCATGGATGAACTAGGTTTGGATATCACTAGGCCATACAAAGACCTTTTCTCCTTTGATTCGAGGAAAGTCAAGTGTTTGGGCCTTATCAAAGACCTAGTTGTGTCGTTGGCTCAAATCCCCAATAAGAACATGGTCATGGACGTAGTCATCGCAGACATACCCCCAAAGTTCAGCATGATGGTATCAAGGTCGTGGGCTGCGAAGTTGAAGGGAAATTTGCAGATGGATATGTCATATGCCACCATCCCTGTTTTTGGACATGATAGAAGGTTGTATAGAGAAGTGTTGTTGAAATACATGGTAAGCATAAATACACAGCCAAACAATCATCCTATATATGCCATCGACATCGAGGTGGGTTCTTATATATTCTACAATGACCCGAGTTTCAAAGAGGAAGAACTGGCAACCATCATAACAGCTGACAAGAAAACTGCGTAGGAAACAATAGAGTGCGTCAACCTGAAAGACCGCATGGAAAAAAGGGTGTGGAAAATGAGTTTTGATGGTTCACTCAGTAAAGAAAGAGTTGGGGCTGATTTATGGATAAGCCCCCCTGAAGCAAACACAAATATGTGCTCATACAAACTCATGTTTGAATGCACTAACAACATGGCCAAGTATGAAGCACTAATCTTGGGCTTGCATGTTTTGAAATAATTGGGAATGCAGAAGATAGCCATGTGTAGATATTTCAAGTTGTTCATAAATCAGGTAAAGGGTGTATATCATACCAATCACCTCAAGTTAAGAGCGTACAAAAATATGGCTTTGGACCTCCTCGAAGGTTTTTCAAAGTATGACATATCTCCTATCCCCATAGAGAAAAATCAGATCGTCAATGCGTTGGCCACATTAGCCTCAACTTTTAATCTCCCCATCTTCCCAAACTAAAGATATGAAATCGAGTTCAAGCATAGGCCAGTAGTGCCTGATAATATCAAACACTGGCAAGTATTTGATAACGACAAAAAGGTGGAAATATTCCTCCTTATGAGCGACGAGTTCTCTAATACAAACATCGATGAGGAATGCTACGAAGATGAAGATGAGAGCGCGAATGCATGTAGTAATTATGACTTTTTCCAAAACCACATCGCGGAAAGGGACATAATACAACTAAAAATTGATATTATTCCGAAGGGGTTGGTGCCGTTGGAAAAGTTATTTGACGAAAACAATGTGGATAAGAACCCCAAGATCACTGCAAGAAAAGAAGACGTGGAAGAATTCAACATCGAGACTGAGGAGAAGTTGAAGATGGTAAAATTATCAAAGACACTCAGTCCAGAGGTCAAGCAGGACTATGTAAATCTCATGAAATATTTCTCGGATGTCTTTGCATGGAGATACGATGATCTGAAATTATATGACATGAAAGTGATCCAACATGTTATCCCTCTCAAGGAGGATCATAAGAAGTTTAAATAAAAGCTGAGACGGATAAATCCCCTATTGTTTTTATTGATTGAGAAGGAGGTAAAATAGATTTTCGATGCTAAAATTATTGTTTCTTTGAGATTCTCGAAATGGGTAGCTAATCTGGTACCTATAAGAAAGGAAAGTGGCGAGATAAGACTATGTGTATACTTCCAAAATTTTAAAAAAGTGTCTCTCAAGGACCACTACCCCCTCCCTAAAATGGACTACATCTTGCAAAAAGTGGTGGGGTCCTAGAAGATGTCTATGTTGGATGGGTTCTTAGGATATAATCAAATCATGGTCCACCCAGATGATGGAGAGAAAAAAACTTTCACAACTCCATGGGGAACGTTCATGTATGCCAAGATGTCGTTCGGCCTGATGAACGTTGTAGACACTTTTTAGAGGTAAATGGATATTGTGTTTGTTGATGAAAATGATGAGTTCATCATGATTTATCTGGACGACATCATGGTGTAATGTACCTCTGACAAACAACATCTCGAACACCTGAAGAAGATTTTCTAGAAGTGCAGTAAGTTCAGTATATCGCTAAATGCAAATAAATTGCATTTTGCTGTGGAAGAAGGAAAGTTGTTAGGGCACATCATTTCCAAGGAAGGCATTAGGATAGACCCCAAAAGGGTTGAAGGAATCCTGATTATCGGCAACCTGCACAATAAAGAGGAAGTGCAATGTTTCCTAGGAAAGGTGAACTTGTTGAGGAGATTCATCCCAAACCTGGCGGAAATCATAAAACACATAACTTGCATGATCAAGCAGGGAAACGAGATTAAGTGGAACCCAGAGGCCAAGAAGTCTTTTGAAGATATAGAAGTGGAACTGACTAAAGATCCTATGCCAGCCAGCCTGGATTTCATGAAATATTTTCTCCTGTTTTCATTCGCCTCATAACACACTATTGTTGGCATGTTGCTACAGAAAGACGAGAAGGATTTTGAAAAACCTATAGCCTATTTCAGTCAAACGTTGCACGACGCTCCATTAAGGTATGACATTATGGAAAAATGGGTGTATGCCTTAGTGAAAGCCTTGAAAGAGTTGAGGACATACATATTGCACTCCCATGTCATCACTTGTGTTCCCAACATTTGAGTAAAGGATATCCTGACTCAACCTGACCTGGAAGGAAGGAGAGGCAATGGATAGCGGCCATGCCAGAATATGATCTTGGGATCAAGCCTACAAAGTTGATCAAGGGTAAGGGTCTTGCAAAGTTAATGGTGCAGTCGGACTGCGACGTTGTTGGAATGAATTTCATCACGGATCTGTCAAAATGCCCTCAAGAAGAAAAAGTTGTGCAGGTTCCTCAGTGTTTCATTGATTCGCCATGGTATGCTGACATAATCTATGTGTTGGATAATCTCCAGGATCCTTTGGGTGTGAGTAAGACCAAAGCTAGGTTTCTCAAGTTTAAGGGGGCTAAGTTTTGAATCCTGGACAATTCACTTTACTGGAAAGACCCCGGGGGAATATTGTTGAGTTGTTTGTTGGAGGATGATGCAAAGAGGACTATACAATAATTTCACAAAGGAAACTGCAGAGGAAACCACTATTTGAATACCACCATGCACAAAATCCTGAGAGCAGGTTATTACTAGCCTATAACTTTCACTGACATGTATAAAGACGTCTCCAGCTGTCACGAATGCCATATTTTCGATGGAAGAAGAAAGTCGCAGCCCTTGCCACTAAAGTCGATCTCAGTGGAAGCGCCTTTCATGTAGTGGGGTCTAGATTTCATAGGGGAGATAAATCTGCCATCCTCCGCATAGCACAAATGGATACTCGTGACCACGGACTATTTCACGAAATGGATAGAGGCGATCCCCACAAAGAAATATACCGACACAGTCACATCTTTTCAATGTTTAGGTGTCCCGTTAAGATCATAACAGACAATGTAGCCACATTCAATTCGAAGAGGATGGAGAAATTTTGTCAGGATTATAACATAACCCTGGGGCATTCCACGATGTAATATCCACAAGGAAATGGGTTAGCAGAATCCTCAAATAATAATCTGACCAGGATCATCAAAAGACTCCTGCAAGACAACAAGAGATCCTGCCATAAAAATCTTATCTACGCACTATGGACTGATAGAGTTACCACCAAGAAGTCTATATCAACGTCACCTTTCCAAATCGTTTATGATGCGGATGCAATCTTCCCTACTTCACTAGGACTTCTTGTCAGGAATTTGTTACAAGAACAGGACGTCGAGCCAAATGATGTGCAAAGGAGGATAAACTAGCTAATTCACACACAACAAGTGAGGGAGAAGGCATATAATCGGTCCCAACTCCATTAGGAGAAGATAAACAAATATTTCGATAAGCGTTCTAAGCCAGAGGATTTTCGGTTGGGTGATCACGTCTTGAGATGGGATGTGAGAAATGAGGACAAAGGAAAGAATGAAAACTTTGACCATCTTTGGACAGGTCCATTCAGAATCAGCGATCATTCCAGGAGAAATTCTTATTTTCTATAAGGATTAGATGGATAATGATTTGGTTGGGGACCTATAAATGGCAGGTTCCTCAAACATTGCCTGATGAAATAATTTTTTTTTAAAGTCATTCATCGTTATAAATAGTCGTCTTATTTTTGTGTCGAGTTAGTAGGTCAGCGGAAGATTGAAGCCCGAAGTGAAGGCCCTAAGTTTAAGCTAAAGTTTTAGAAGTTGCGTTAATAGGTTTAGTTTGTTTTTTGTCCATCACTTACTTCTCTCAGTGTAAGAAGGTCGAATAAAGACAAAATTTCAGGCACCTAGTGTACTATTCTTTGCTACCTCGCAAGGAGGATAACATCCTCGTTGGAGCCATTTGTTAGCACCACCATTTTTATTTCTAGTTAGAGTTGGTTCTAAGTCACGTTGTGACCCATGCGTCCAAAACATGTGAATTCAGGTATGTATCACTGTGAGGTCAAGGTTAGCAAGTGGTCGGTTGGCCATTGGAAATGGGAAGGGATGCCAGAGTTGAAACTTGTATAAGTGGTATGGGAATGTATTTTCCAAAGAGTTGAGTCCTGTTGAGAAACTAGTTTGTACGTGCCCATGTCGAGTAAAGTAGTTAATGGAATTCACATTGACAAGTACAACATGTTATTATCAATTCATCATGAAGGCCGAAGGAATGAAAAACCGCGGTGTTCATATCATGCATGCCCAAAAAACCTTATCACATGTATCCTACACGCAGGGATTCGCTATGGAAAACCTGCAACTTGACTCGAAACATATCATCGCCATGAATTCACTATTCTCCAGCATAATTCCTTATTCTATCTGACTCATTATAAAGCTAAGATTCTCATAACTCTTTTCAGTCGTAGGACTAGGCACGCACTCTATTTGCAATTTTCCTTGCCAGTCCAGTTGGTTCAGATTTCCCTCCCTTTGTGTGCTTGCTGGATATACTGCATGTAGAATATACACTGGTCTCACCATGGAGACCTATCATAGTGTAAGGAAAGGTGCGTGGAGTAGTAGAATTGCAAGATCCAAGCCCCAAAACAACTAAGATTCATTCTCACCCACATCAGGCATTCCCAAGGATGTGAAAGGATTTATTCCTTTACCCACAAAGAAGACCAGATCAAACCATGTAGAACCTGAAGCAGAGGGTTTTTCATAGGAATGGAAGAAAATAGAATCCTCATCTCCTCAATAGAAAATGCCTCGGAGGTGGGGCAGGCTAAGGAAGAACAAGGAAGTTGTGGAAGCTCGATTTCCAGAAAAGTTGCTTGCCAGATCGAAGGCTAAAGAACTACTCATGCGTGCCATCCGGCTAGATCTTACTGGAGGATCGAGCCTCAAATACAAGAGAAGAACAAGGAAAGAGGATATCACAGGAGTGAATGATCAAGAACCATATCATCAATTGAAGCAGGAATGGATGGCTATTGTTGAACTCTATCAGGAAAACATGGAGTTGAGGCGGCATCTAGTGACAAAGATCATGCAAGAATCAACAGTGCAAGGTCACGAGGGAAACATGGCATGTCTAAAAGGACAGCTCAGAGAGGTGCAAGACACCATTGTACAGTTGTGAGAAGCATAGAGACTGATGGAAGGAAGGCATACAAATTATTCCATAGAATCTGGGGCATCGGGGAAGGAGGCTCGCATGGCTCTCACCAGTGCATAGAAAAATGAGCCTAGTTGATGGTTGTCTCTACATCTGCAAACACAAGATGAATCTTGTCAGTTTTGAAAGAAACATTTCCCCAAAGCGCTCTACCTTTTTGATAATGGTCGTGACAATCAAACAACCACTCACCACACACATTTTCCATAAAATGAAGGCACAAAAGAAATCAAAGCCGTTATAGCATATAACAAGTTCTTGAAAGACACTTGTTCTCTCAGACACTTGACCAAAGGGATACACTAACACATCTTTTATTCATATCGAGACTTGATCGATGATCCGATCCTCATGAAATATTTTTGTATGGTCATGGGTAAACATACATGATTATTGTCTATTTTTGGGTAGCGCCATGATTATTGTCTATTGTCTATTGTCAGTTTTCCTAGTTTTAGGGTTAGCAGTTAGAAAATAGGGTAGCCCAAGCGGTGCCCTTGTTTATATATTTCATCTTTTTGATGTATGCCGGGTTGGTTGGAAAATTTGGTAGACAACGACTATAGTATGTAATTTGAGTTTTTTGACTGAAATTTAATGAAAAGGTCCTGTAACTTGATGAAAAGATTCTAGTAGTAGCAGTTGGATGTATTATGCCTCTTTCTTTGTGTATGTGATTACTGTCATATTTATTCATATCTTTTTCTGTCTATTTCGGAACTAATTTTTGAACCTTTGGATTCAATGCGCAACGCCCCTTGTTCTCTCCACTTAGACAAAACATTTTCCTCTACACATTAACTCTGAATTCACCTGCATTGTTGCTCTGAGTTATTTTCTGTGTTTTTCTCCTACCTCACATTACAGTTTTACACTGAAGACTGTTACTTTCCTAGCCTTATACTCTCAAATTCAATCACAAAGTCATGTGTCTCCATCATTCCCTCAGATCGACTCCATAGCCCAAGTCTTATTTTCTTGTGCCAATATAACCATAACCCATTATATCAAAGGTGTTAAATGTAGCCACTTCTTTTTAAATCCATATCCTGCGCGAAGACTGCCCCTCCTGAGAGAGCCCTCTCTATATCCGAAAGGATACTTTCGGGTATCAAAGTTGGTTGGAAACGTTACCTTTGTCATCTGTCTATCATCCAAACATATTTACGGAGTGCTAACAACAGGGAAATGTAAAGTCGTACCTATGAGTGCCTTTGTGGAGGGTGAGTTACATCTTGTCGTGAATGGAATTGTTTCCTAGCCCATTCATTTCCCTTTACTCTAATCTTTATTTATTTTGATATTTTTCTCTTGTGCTTCAAGTAAATAGTTGAGGACCATTATCCTAGATTAATGACCAGAGGTGACAACGTTATCCACAACCATTTCATGGAAATCAGAAGGCTAGATCGTGATGATACCCCCTTTCTCTTCAATATTCCACCAAGAGCCACTACCCTGGTTTGGTGACCAAATATGTGGTAGTGTCATACAAATACATGCCCATGGTCATAATAGGTCAGCGCATGTTGAGACATCCTATCCATCAACTAGTACCTTGAATGTTTATGTTTATCTTGTGGATCCCCTTTTCTCACTAAGAATATTTTCATTGATTTCTCAGGGATCCCTGGGTGAAGCATCACAAAGTTTTCAAAATTGGATTTTAAATCTTGCTAGCTACTTTTATCCTATGTTCCTTCAACCCCTTATTCCCATATGGTAAGTTACAACCCTACCTAGTGTAGCCAATCCTAATGCCCAAACAAGGATAAGAGATATGAAAGGAGAAAAGATGGAAAGTGGTAAGTATGGAGGGAATAGACGATGAATTTTCATAGATCCACCCAGTAGCAACCCATCCTAAAGGGAAATCAACTCATCAAAGAGAATCATGAGAGAGAGAGTAAAACTCTTCTAGCAATGGAACAAGGGTAGACAAGTAGGAAATAATCCACCTTTATCAACAATGGAATGGTGGATATGTAGAAGAAAATGGAAGCCTTGTGCTTTTGTCTCCTTAATCTTCCATATTTTGGGGACCAAAATCCTTCAAATGGGGAGGTTTGATCTGATTTGGATCTTGGAAAATGTTTGTAGATATTGTAAATAAACATATTTTGTTTTTATTTGGTCTTGTGGCACAATTAGAAAGTTAAACGAACAACCATGAAAATAGGCCTTCCAAAAGTTGCCCATTGAAAATAATGAGAGATGAAGTGAAGATGACAAGGGAAATTCAAGGAGAAATAGGGATGGATAGTAGAATAAATTAGAGCTCGAAGAGGGTAGCCTACTTGAATTTAAGTGGATGAAGGATTTAAAGTGCTCTCTCACTCTAAGAGAAGGTGTCTCTGCAATTTTGTAATGTCAGTGAGTAACAATTTACACAGAGTCTGTGTATCACTCACCCCTTTATAATTTTATCTTTATCATAATAAAGTTCCCATTTATATATTTATATGTGTGAGTTAACACATTTTTCTCTTTGTGTAGTGTTTTTATGAGTTGTAGTGCTCTATGCATATTTTGTTGAAGTAAATTTTCAGCTTGTAGAACCTACGTATATATTTTATTATTGTTGGTCACATTTTCGACTTGCCGGGGAATTTTCCTTTTCCCATAAATCATAGATATATTATATCTTGAACTATGGGGTTTTCGGTGTGTTTTTAATCTACCCAAGGACCATGTTGAGTACATTTTTATGCTTCCTTCCACTCCATAAACTATACTTTTGCCTCCAAAACCATCCATTTTGCCTTCATATTATTCCATATTTTCCATAAGATAGCTTATGCAAGGTACATTTATCATTCCTTAGCTTAAGAATTGAATTTTCGAATTTTTGGCATTAAAATTAAAAATTTATCAGAAATTATAGGATTTGACTAAATCCCGTAATTGCTCCTAGGTTCGTGTACTTGCAAAACAACTGGGAGAAATCTGAGACATGGGTGATGATCCTTGATGTACAAGGATGGATGAATACCTATCATCTTCGAGATCTGATCTTTCCAAGTGTCCGGTCAACGCTGGTCAAACAGGGCCACTTCAACAAAAAATACCCTGTTTTAGCATAAAATCATGGACAGTTTTAGATTTTCTTGGGATTTGTTCATATTTTATGGATCTGAAGGGGGTATTCTACCTTCCTAGTATATTTTATGGATCTTATCATTATCTTTAGGAGGTTTCTTAGCATTATCAGTTTCAAAACTCTTGTATAAATACTCCAAGACATGGACTAGTATGACGACCGTTATGTTGATGAAGAAAACTTTGAATTTGCAGTCTTGAGATCCGTTTTGTGTTTTGTTCTTGATGATGTCTATGAGATGATTATGTGAATGCTGCTGGAAGTTCCTTTTTAGCTAAGACGTCTTAGGTGTACAAGTGAATCACTGGAGTGACCCCATTGCCAAGCTAATACACTTCTCCTTTTTCATTCTTTTCAAGCAAATTTTGGTATGAGATTTAGTTCAGTTTACATTATGTTGTAGATAACACTGTTTCATTTTATTTGATCAATTTATCTGGCTGATGAATGTGGGAAAGTAAAGAATGTATCTCTTGTTAAAGAGTTTATCCTTTTCAGACATTTATAAGCTTCTAGTTTAGTTTGAATGCTTACTGTTTTGAATACTTAAAACTAGTTGAATGTTTTTCTACTCTAATTGTTGATTAATGGTAAGATATCTATGAATACACCTTCTGTAAAGAAGCTTAGAGTTTCCTTTCATACTCAGAACTTAGATTAGCTTCGATTTATTTACATCGAAAGAACAAAAGTTATCTCTAAATCCATATATTTTGGATGTGCCTCTCAGTCTTACAAACACTGGATTGACAATCAATTGAACTCTAATTTACATCATCAGGTTGGAGCCTAACATTTTGGCATCGTTTTCGGGGAGGCACATTTAGAGATAGGCTTAGAGAACTCATAGGCAGATTTTTCTTTTTAAAAAAAAATTAAAAAAATACAAAACATAATTAATTTTAGTTATGTTTCTTTATGTCTAAGCATACGGATGATAAAGGTAGATTTTTGAAACAAAACCCCCAAAAAACTAATCAAACATATGTAGGAGCAGGAACATATACAACTGAGAAATACGAATCTATTACACCAACTGCTGGAAAAATCACTTTGGAAGAATTAGAAGAAAAACAATGTTCAGGACAAAGGTTAACTCTCATAGAAAAAAAAATTCTATTGGCTCATGAGGTAAAGAAGAAACAAACACAATCAGAAACATCTTCTGTAGGAAAGCAAAAAGAAGAAAAACAACCTAATTTTGAACAGATAGGACAACCTCTTTTTCCAACAGAAATATATGATTATACTACAGAAAAATTCTTTGCAATGTTAGAAGTTGATAGACAAGAAAGGGAGAGAATGGAAAGGGACTTAGAAAGGAAAAGAAACGAAGAAAGAGAAAGGAAAAACCAAGAGGACAGAGAATCGCATCCATAAGAAACACGAGGAGGAGGAAATGATGAAGAGGGGGAAGAAGAACATACTACATTTTCATTTCCAATTGTTGATACACCAACCCTCTTAGGAGATGAAGTAAAAATGAAGAATATTCCTCCTTCTGTTCTTCCAAATTTCTTTGGTATGTCTATGGAATACCCTGATGCTTTCATGTTTGAATTTGATATTGTTTGTCAAACATATGGATATACCAATGATGCTCAAAAACTTCGTTTATTTCCTACAACTTTGAAAGGATATGCATTGAAATGGTTCATGGGGTTGGGAGAAGCAACCATAGTATACTGGGATGACATGAAAAAGAAATTTCTTTCTAAATATCATCCCTATTGTAAGTCCAAAGACCCTAAAGAATGTATCTTTAAAATGTCTCAAAGTGAATATGAAAGCTTAGAGGAATATCTAGAAACATTTCTCTATAATGTGCACAAATCTAAGCAATCTAATCTTCCTTTGGATGTCATCCGTACTATCTTTTTGAAGGGGATATCAGATGAAAATTTGGATGCTCTTAATTTAATGGGGACAAGGGATATTTCTCACTTACCTTTCC